>JADRCH010000005.1:736877-749923 GCA_019843965.1 Rhynchomys soricoides | reverse complement strand
TTGTCCTGCCTTGGCCTGAGTACGGATACCACCAGCATGAGCCACCATGTCCAGCTTCTGTTACTGTTGGTACCTGAGGTGGGTCACTGAACTCTGAGTATGGGAACTAGCACTCTGCAAGCATACTGTAAGTCACGTTGTAAACCAAACGCTATTACCTCCAGGTTCTCATCTTTTATTTCAATTTGGATTACTGGAAGCTTACAGATCACATAGGAGTAGGTTAACCTCTCTCTAGCGGTCTTTTCCCTCCCAGAGATCCTTATAAAAGTTAATTAACCATATATCAAAACAATGGGCAACAAAAAGGGCTGGAAGCACCACATGGCAGCAGTAAGGAGAACTGAGCCCTCTAACACCCTAGTTTGATTCTGGATCTGGAATCCGTAGGTCTCTACTGTCCAATTGCTAGTCTCAAGATCCCTTTACCTGACCTCAACTAACTAAAGTCGTTCATATTTATTCCTGCCATTCTTGTTGGCATTTTGTTTTTAATAATCCTAATATATTTGTGACATCTGCCACTAACCTATTTTTGAAAACTAAAGTATAAATTACAAAATGGGAAGTAAGTTGCTTTATCTTTTTTTTTCATCTGAAGTGTTCTTTTAAAAGTGCAGACCTATTAGACAGTAGGTAGCAAGAGGCGCCTGTCACTTAAAAAATAAACAAAACCTCTGGCCCTTAATAACTACCCAAGTAGTTAGATATATAAATCCTAACTTTTATTTCAATCAGCTGTTACCAGCATACATCTCGAGAGATCCTCAGACTGTACTTTCTCCAAACGGATGAACGTTTAGCTTACTAACAATGAATAATCAACGAAATTAATCTAAACTTAAATTTCTTACCTCAAGTGCACCAGGAACCTGAGACATCCAAGGTCACATGCAAATCGCTTGAGCCCACAGGTCAGTAATGACTTGGCAGTCCTTTCTCTGCCATCAGAGGCCCACCAGGCTTAGTATTTCCCTGGGACTTCCACCAGTTCCCACTGCATCAACCCTCATTGACAGCTCAGTGGTCGAGTGCCTGCCTAGTGTGCACCAGGTGCTGGGTCTGATCCCTAGTATTAAAAGAAAATGATGATGATAATAATAATTTACCTCTAAACAATACCCTAGCTATTCTGGGTCTGTGTATTCAAAAGGTCCTGAGAGGCCCTAAAGATCACAGACTTTCCAAGGCCAAATAATTACAGAATTATAGGCAGTTAGGGCCGTGGACCACTAATTTAAACTAGAGAATAACTCTAATTCTAAGAGCTTATATTTTCCTTTGTCTTTGTGGTTCACATTTTCACAATACCTTTTCCCCAAATGATATCTAATTTTTTTTAATTTTCTGGTTTATTTTTTTCTTTTACTCTTTGGCACTGTGGTGAAGCCAATTAGATTGGAATTCTTAACATACAAATCTCTCCTCTCTCCCCAACTAGTTCTGAGAGTTACTTTGCTTCTACTGCCACTGTACCATCCCTTGGGATTTCGATTTGTAACACTTATCAACCAGCAAGACTGCTAGAGACCAATCTCCCATAAAGTACAGTCTGGGCCAGTTACTCACATTTAATTGAACACTTAATCTTCAAAGAAAATGTAGATCTAGCTTAAAAGATGGTTGCATCTACCTGTTTGCCAGAGACTTTAAACGCATGAACTTTGAGAATAATCAAAATGCACATTTTACAATAAAAGATTACTCCTCAGTAGGCCAAACCCAAACCTTTACCCTGCTGTTAAATCTGCGGTGCTTTCAGTGGGAGAAACATGATTTGGAAATATTTTTATCACTCCGCATTTAGTTGATGTGCACGGAGTAGGTTTTATTCTTAAGAGCCATCTATCAGTAGGCTTCCACCCTACGTCACGGGAGTTCGTGTTCTATAGTGGACATGTTTCCTTGCTGTCAGGTTTGCATGGACCTTTCAGAAGACGCCAGGGATAGGCAGTCTACGGTAACGCCACACAGAGAAAATGGTCACTTTTTTCAGAGAACACAGTGGTATGTTGGGCAAAGTTACAAGCATTTTAAAATCAGAAATGTCGAACTCCAGGGATTCTATTAAATATCCCTGATTTCTTTTATCATGGAATAAAGAAAATCTATTCTAAAATATTGTTAATTAAGTATAAAATGAAGGTAACCTGCTGATCTTCAGTTCTATAAAATGTCATATTCCTAAAAACCACTGCATACTGAGAAATGTTTATGTATCCCAGTGTAAAATGAACTCCCTGAAGTTCCAATAAAAAGGCACCTTAGACTTTCATATACAGTTACCTAACAACTAATTACACTGAATATTTTGAGTGTTCCTCACTGGGCAGCTCACACATACATCAGATAAAACAAAGCCCTGACTTTACTTGTTTTAGCTACTTTAACAGGCTCAAAGTATTTCAACCACCTCTACTTTTATTGTTTGCTTTGCTTTTGCTTTTGTTTGTTTGTTTTTTGTAATTTAAAGAACAGTCACTTAAATTAACAACTCAGCTTTCTCTTAGGAGAGCTCCTATCATCAGAACTGAATACTGAAGATGTGGTAGGCTTCCATTTTTCTGTGACCTATCTCCCATAATCTTCTGTTCGCACCTAACTTCAGTTAGGCAGAACTGCCCATTAACACCCGGAGACTCTATCGCCACCGTTTCTTGACACACCCGGACCATTCCTCTACCTAGACAAACCCCGGACCATTCCTCTACCTAGACAAACCCCGGACCATTCCTCTACCTAGACAAACCTAACCTGCGAGTGGTTTCCATGGCTTGCCATTGTCTTTTCCTCATTGTCTTACTACACGAAAATCCAAAGTTTGAATCTTTCATTTCGCTAAGAAGTTAAATGATTACAACTGTATTCAACAAGTGTAATGAAGAAATGTTCACCCTCAAATTGTCACTACAAAACAAAGATTTCTAAAATATGTTACACAGCAAAGATGGGCTGATATGCAGAGTACATAGTCCCTCCAAACTGAAGAACTGAACTCTTAGGAAGGAATTCAATCTATACTGAACTGTCTTGTACTGAAATGCAAACCGTCAGGCTTCATAGCTCTTGAGTGATGAACAAAAGTTCTAGTCTATTGTCACTTGTATTTTCTGATTTATTTTCAAATACAAGTGAAAGTGTAAAGACAAAAAGAGTTTTTAAAAATCTTCTATTGTTAACAGATATCAGAAATTTAAAATAAAAAATTTACCAAACATTAAGATAATAAAAAATAAGTACTTTATTAATGAATGTCTAACAACCACACGTGCATGAAAATAAAAACAATTAGCTAATGCTAAATTTAGAAGCCTCTAAATAATATACACCACATGATTTGATGTTTTAAAACTTTATATAAACGTGTATTATAAATGTGAAGTCAACTAATACATTGATGACATAGACTTAACAGTAGTGAAATATACATACAAAGGATGCTTGGTTCTGTTCCTTTCAGAAAAAGAACTAAGTCTGATTGTTTTGTTTTGTTTTCTTAAAAAGGACTCCAGGCACACAGAGAGAAGATAGATGGTAACTGAAACAGTTTCATGTTGAATCTTGAAATTCTTTATATGTCACCAGTCATAATAGCAATGAATTCCTCTTGATTTACTGCGGTAAGAAAGACAATATAATCGTCAGAGACACAGAAACCTTTTCAACCCAAGAAATACAATCATCATTTTACAACGTATCAAACTTTATAATATACAAAATCGTACAAGTCAAAACATAACTTTATTCAACGGAACTTCTAAAATAAAAATATATACAAATGTGATAAGCATTATAAATAACTGAGTGTTCTATTCTATTAAGTAGGGACAACAGATAATATCTGTTACCATAAAAGTCAGCCACAGACATAATATTTGTCACAAACAGTTGAAAAAGTGACAGGTCTAATGTACGTAATTAAACAAGCACTGTTTATAATCAGTACTTTACTAATACATTTAGTTCGGCTTCCCTTCATAAGTAAGTTTGACTATACCATGCATGTGAACTAAGAGAATTCTAAAGAATGAAAACATTTTAAAACTAGAAAAAAAATAAGAAATTGTTGATTTTGAAAGCTTATTTAAGAAAAAAAAAAAGTAACTGAAGCCAGCTCATGTAACCTCAAAGGCATCAATAGAAAGAGAAATTTAAGAATATCCAGATTATTATACAGCAACTATAAAACAAGAAAACTAAACACAGAGGAAATAATCACCCATGCTAACTATTGGGCACTCCTACTAAAACTATACGTAAACTTCAGTAAGGAATTTGAATGGGTAAGGCATCTTTAAGGCAACAGCCTACAATAAACAGGACTGAATAATCCTAAACGTAATGTTTAAGACGTGCACACACTCTCATACGTAGGAATGTGCAGAAAACAACGTTTCCTAGGTAAACCAGGGGAGAAGATGGCCATCACGACTTAGTAAATCTTTAAGGCACAAGCTCTAAATGACAGTTCTAAATGGCAAACCCACCACACTGCACAATGACCTGGCTTCTAGTCACAGCTCTGTACACACCAGCTCTGCACCCCACCTTCCTCTCTGAAAAGGAAACTGCCAGAGGATCCTTTAGACTGTTTGTCTTGAAATCCTACACAGTGATTTGCTGAGTCACACACTTATTCCCACGTGTCAAATGAATGCCAACAACACAAAGGTACTGTATAATGCACCAAAACATACAGGGCTGCTGTCCTGTGAATAAATATCAGTATAAAATTGTTGCTAACTGAATGAAACAATGAATCATAAAGCTGAAAGATCTTAATCTCAGGCATTGGATGCTAAAATATTAGAGTCATGTTCTTAATATGTGGGTAAGGTTATTTCATGCTAAAGTTCCTTTCAAGTGGTTTAGAAAGTGTTCAGTTACAGCATATATGTCAAGAATATATCTCGTAAAGTAACCCCAGAGCTGGTGCAATAATTATGCTCAGTTTGAAACACAGAACAAATTCACAGAACCTACAGTAATATAATATAAAATATGGATCAAATAATATTGGAAAACACTATTACAGAAGAAGTCATTAACGAGGAGATCAGATTAAACAACTCATGACTTGGACTGTCAACTAAAACTATGGCATTTAGAAAGAGCCTGGAAGGGAAGGCCAGGTGGGAAATGCCATCACAGGCACAGGAAGAGAACACGCTCCTAGAAAGGTAAACCGTAACTTAAGACCAGTGAGATGTTCAGAAGCAGACAGACTTGCATGAACTCCTGCTCAGTCTTAAACATTTACAAGGTACTCTGAGAGACACAGAAGAGACAGGATACGAACCTACAATACTCTTAAACCAACTCACAGACCTGAGAAATTAGAGCTGTGTCCTCTTCGGTTAGATAACACATCTGAAGGGTTAGGGGAATACGGGCTGCTCATCTCCCACTTAAGAATTGAAACAGGCAAGGGTCCTAAGCCTTTATCTTTAAGTGGACCTTTATCTAAAAACCTGATTGCAGCAATCTACACAGAGGCTTCTAGGCCAAAACAGAACGTGTTATGTTCTTAAGAAAGCAATAAAAGGAGCTTCAAAGTGACTTGGTTATAAATCATCTAATACTGTAACAGAGCTATGACTAAAATACAAAGAAGAACTTCAGTTTTATGAAAGGTTTTACTTTTCTTAAAATATAAAATTTCAATAATCAAACTTCAAATTCAGCTTCAAATAGAAGTTGTAAAATCACAATAGTTGTTTTATGTTAGTTATATATACTTTAACGTATAATAGCATTCCAAAAATATTTTAATCTATTTCATGATTTAATATCTAAAAACATAACAACACTTAAGTCTAAAACAGTAAAGCACAAAGTAACTAAATGAACCAAGCAAGCTGCTTGACTACTAGGGAGGTGGCAAGAAAGCTAGGCTTTCTAACGTCACCAACAATCTAATATAACACCTGCCTTGAAGGTAAGCATCTGAGTGGCCAAGATGGCTCAGCCAGTAAAATCATTAGCCACGTATGCCTGATGACCAGAATTCAATCCCCTGATCCAGATAAAAACCTGATGAGATAGTACACTTCTGGAATCTCAGCACTCCTACAGAGAGAAGAGAGAGTCCTAGCAGCTATGCAGCCGGGAAACAGAAACAGAAAGTCATTCCCTCAATAGGGAAGGTGAGATATGACTCCCAAACACACGCAGACACACACACACACACACACACACACACACACACACACAAAATCTATGTAAAGTTTTAGTATCCAAAAAGCTATCTGGCTTCAAATGGGAAAAAAAAAAAAGCTTAGCATCAGAAGCGCCAGTCAATAAATGAATACCTCCTCCCATACCAAGAAACCTGGTTAACATCTTACTGTACATGTCGAACAATATAGAATGTCCCTTTCACCGTGGAAAACGGAGGTTGAGCTCTGCTCGTCTCATGGGCCTTCACGCTCTGAATGTACTGTAGATACAGCTAGCCTGTGTACACACAGCTACAGTACTGTCTACTTTACAGAAGCCATCATGAAAACTGAGTAACACAGGACACCAAGTAAGACGCCAACCATCATACTATCACTACTTAACAATGGTCCACAAGAGTTTCTTCAATGTTACTTTCAGCTTTATAAAAGCACATACTAATCTTCTACATAGTTATGTGGTGCTGATCTTCTACATAGTTATGTCTACTTTATAGTATACACTATTTATCTTCATATTCACATTCACTGTCTTTATTTCTTTAAGCCCATAATGCTGAAAAATAGTTATTCTTAAAAACTGGCTATCATTAAACATTTATAAGAGCAAATGAGTTACTACACGTCACAAAAAGGCAACGAAATATTTTTATCTTCATCAGTTTAAAATATAAAAAAAAATACGAAACTTGGTTTGCAACCAAGAGGATCCATATTAAACATTAAAACATGAAGGTAGTTTGCTCTTCTAAATGTCATGAGCCCTTAATGGCACCTCATCAGCTGCCACACACCACTGTAGAGGCTTTTGAGAAAAAGATGGGGTTTCAAATGTTCTTGGTGGGGAAAGTGAGAAGCACTTCAACACACAAGTGGGCTATCTGCTCCCTAAGAGAAAAAAGCAGCAAAGCCAGTGTCGTCAGGATATACATGTTCAGTACATGACAGTTAAAGCAAGAATGAAGAATGCAGCAGAAATAAAGCCCGGTACTAAGTGTGCACTTTACTCTGCGGATAGTGAATATTCGCTCTTCAGTGTCTGAGCACAGAAATAACACTATATCCACATTTAGGAAAAGAATATTATCAATAGAATGAAAAAAGAGATGAAGGCTCATAAGCCCAAAGGGCAATGGGAAGGCTGTGAGAGACATCAACACATATTTAAAGGACAGGTGGTACGCAATACTGCACCTCAAGGGCAGCCAGGGAAAGAACACTGTGATATTTAAAATATAACTCAGGACCTGAAACAGAGCAGCAGAGAAAACAAACAAACAAACAAACAAAAATAGATTAAAAGTGGTTGAAAGAAAAATCTACGAATTTAGTAATAGTTCAGAAGTGTAAACAGGTTAAGGTAGAAAGCACTGTAATCTAAACTTTTAGAAAATAGCTAAATGTTAGCCCTATTTCATCTTCAGAAAAGTATGTATGATATTTCATACTATAGTTTATTTAGTTGTCTTAAGGATCTGCTTCAGTGTAAGTAAATCTTACAGAGTTTGGCATCCAACTGGACTCTAATCTATTCAGGACCTGGGCAAAAGGATCTTAGGTGCAAAGTCAAACTTGAAAGAACTTTAAGGAATCATGAGTTTTGTCTTCAAAAATAAAAGGGGAAGGAAAAGTGGGGGTGAGGTAGAATCTGCTGGGAAACACAAAATCAACAGATCTTCGGCAGCAGTCAGCAAACTTACTCTCTCCATCGCCGTCTTTGTCAAACTCCTCTATCATGGCCCGGAGCTCCTCATCGCTCATGTTCTCACCCAGTTCTCTGGCGACACGGCGTAAATTCCTCAAGCTTATCTTTCCTGAATCATCATCATCAAATAGTTTAAATGCTTTCAGTATCTCCTCCTGCGGATCTCTTTCTAGAATCCAGTCTGTCACTAGAGTTAAAAGAAACTTTTCAAATGAGGACATTCATGCAAAAATCAGCTATTCAACGACAGCAACACCTGGAAGTCTGTCACCATTTAGTCTAATAATTAAATGTCACAGTAGATCACTAAAACTCAGAAATAAAACCTGAATTCCAAATCTACATTTTAAATGTAAATCTTTTAATGTCTGTATTATAAATTTAAGCTAAATTATATTCTACAAAGACCGAAAAAGGGACAACATATTATAAGCTATATTTACTTAAAGCCTACTATTGTTAAGAATTAAACTGGGGATGACAGATGGCTCAGAAGTTAGGACCACTTATTCTTGCAGAGATCTGAGTTCAATTCCCAGCCAGCACTTGGCAAGTCACAACAGTCTATGTAACTCCAGTCCCAGGGACCCGATGCCCTCTTCTGACCTAGGCCCTTCACGCAAGGGCAATGCAAACACACATGAGCAAAACACTCATCATATGTCAATGTAAATATAAACACAAAAACATTTGCCCACCTCTCTCAGATCACCAGTTTAAGTGAACATCTTGCCCTGGCCATGTTAAAGTTGTTAGCTAGTTTAATGCCCGAATTCTTTCTCTAGTTGAATTCAACCAAGCCTGCGAAATTAATAGAAGTCATTGCTAACACTAATGTAAGCATAAGACATGTTAGTAAACGCAGACGCTATCAGCACTTTCGTGATTCAAAAAAAACACAGATTTCAGCAACAGTGAAGATGGATTAAACCCCCCTGGAAGCAGGTCTAAATCATGTCCATTTTACATTTTTAGCAAAATAATAATTCTCAAACTAGTTAAATAGATTTAGTAATTAAAGACTTCAGTAACAGTAAATCTTAATATATAAAAAAATAAAGCCACATATCAATATACTGAGTTTATATATTTTATAGCATAGGCCTTTAATCAAGTCATTATAAAAAATGATGTCTATAGTATAAAATTTTATGTTGCTTGATAGAATTCTCAAACTATCTAACATTTCTGAAGTAACTGCATATGCTGTTCTGCTACTACAAGAAAAGGCATTTATCATCCTATCATTAAAAGTAACTTGGTTCTATTGGGATCTACAGATTCATGTGAAAATTGCAAATCCCTGGAGAAAGAAAGTACTGAGACATTTATTGAATCCAAAGTGAAATACTACAATGTAAGTCCTCTTCAAGTTGCTGTCTTGTCTGTTGCTATTTCATCTGGATTTGGCTGAACAAGCACCTAGTCAAGCTAATGTTACATCAACTACACAGATACCCAAAATTATCTTTCGCCATTAATTTTATCCAAGAAAAAGATTTCCAAAAAGCTAATTGAAGTCTATTACTATAAGTATGCAAATCAAAGCTCATAAATATTCAGTAACAGGAATTGGCATACCTACAGCCATAACACCAAAATAAAACACCACACTTAACTCTATGGCACACACTCAACTTATTTTGAATTTAGTCCCAACAAGAAAGCAGGACAAGGAAAAAAACTTATGAAATTTTCTTCATCGATTCAGTAACATACAAGACAGGTAAACCAGAAGGGCAGACTACTGAAAATACTCATGTGCTTAAAACCACAACAGACAGGAGGCCAACATGTACACACACCAGCCCCCTGGCACGCTCCGTCGGTATTTCAGACAGATTTGTCTATAAAATCGCCTACCGATACTCTTTGACAGGATGCACTTGTAACTGGCCATGCCTCTGAGCAGCTAAAGCATCAGCCACCATGAAGTATCTTACAGTGACTCTCCCCACACCGTCACTGTCCATGTCTGTTCTACAAGTACAGCTTCTTTGTAAGACATCTTTTCCCCCAACGGAAACAAAGCAGGCATGGTGGCCCACACCTCTAATCCAATAGAAGGATTTAAAGCAATTGACACACACATATAGCTAAGACAACACCTGGTTCACCAAGTTCCAAATTTCTGTCCATGCCACTACTTTCTGTTGTTTTGATTTTTTACATTGTAATGACATAAAGCACACTAAAACCAATTACAAAAGTATACAATTTAACTACACTGTTGGAAATATCTTTCTGTCAAAAATATTAGACCTTATAAAAATCGTGTAAGGAAACAGCAAATTCTGAAACAAATCAAAATCATGAAAGATGATGTTAGAGGGCTGGTGAGATGGCTCAGTGGTTAAGTACACTGGCTGCTCTTCCAGAGGTCTTGAGTTCAATTCTCAGCAACCACACGGTGGCTCACAACCATCTATAAAGGGATCTATAAAGGGATCTAACACCCTCTTCTGGCATGTAGGTATACAGAACACTACTACATGTAAAAAATAAAATCAAATAAGCATAAATAAAATTTTAAACCAGCTGTTAGAAAGTTCCTATCCAAGCATACAATACGTACGTCAAACTCAAAAGAGCTGGGCTTTCAAGTCCTTCTACAGCACCATTTGGGCTTTGCAGCCTCCTAGGCCTCCACTGCAGGAACGGTAACTGCATCATTGACTCCGAATCAGTGGCATCACCCTCAACCCCATAAATGTTCCTTAATTACCCAAGTATTGGACACTACAGCTCTGATGACACTATCTTGCTTTACTCTCAAATAGAGCTCCTTTCTTTTCACCCTAACAATCTTGATCATAAAGTCTAGACCTTTCTGCCTCCAAAATCACTTCAGCTCATCTCCAATCTTCTCATCAGTTTCTGCTGTAAAACACATTCTCCACTCCTTCCACTCTGCTGACTGAAGCCCCATCTTACCTCACTATGTAAGCTGATCAGTCTACCTGAAGGCTGCCTTCCCAGTGCTCTGACCCTTCTCTAACAGAAGAGATGAGCTTCTCAACGTGCTGAACAGCTAGCTAGTACCACTCTGTTTTGTTGATTTCTATGCTAGACTGCATCTCCTACAATCTTCTTGGAAATCTTCAATCCCTTAAGATTTAAGTTAAAAATAAAATCCCCTTTGTAAAACCTTAAATTTCCCTGGGGAGACTTGACAACGATTTCCTTTACAGACCTGATAGGAAACATTTCAGGTTCTCAGGGGTCCTAAGCTCACAGTCTCAACTACTATATGATAGCAGAGAAGCAGTATCCACGAATGTGGGGAAGCACAGAGAGCACAGTCAATTCAGTCCCGGGGCTACAGTTGACAACTTTGACCCTTGACAGCAATCTCTCTCAGAATGTATGGTCACCTACACTTAAATCCTAAGGTCCTCAATGCAATTTCTTCGTAATTTTAACAACCAGTCTGCCCGCCAAATGCAAAAATTTCAGAGTTGGATAAATAATCAAAATGAAAACACTGTAACATTTTATTTTAGATAGGATTTAAAATGTAAGGAATACAAGCTAGGAACAGATGAAGTAAAAATATTTCACTTCTACTGATCTTACCTTAAAAGCAGAAATTCCTGAAACACCTGATACTCATTAGCCTCAGACAAATGATGCTAGCTTCCACTGTACTGAATATACTTTAATGCTTTTTTTCTCATAATGGGGAGAGCCCAATAAGCCCAGGCACATCTGGAGATATCTGTGGGACAGTGTCCTTAGGCAACAACAAATGGTCCATAAATCACCTAAGGTTTAGGTGATATGAAACTCTGTTCTTAAGTAGTAAAATACTAAAAACTACAATTCTTAAAATTGTACTTATGAAAAAAAAGTTTTACAAAACTGTGAATAATAATGATGCTTTAAGTAGCCTTCAAAATGAAAAACAGAAAATCAAACAGTGAGACTACAGAACAGAATGTTTTAATGTCTCAACAGTAGGAATATATTCCCAACTTCTGAATTCTGAAACAAAGAAAGCACTATTTTCTCTGCCCTGACACAAACTCTGTGTTTTGCTTAGAGACAGGGTCTCATTAGCCCTGTCCGGCCTGGGGTTCATTACGCAGACCAGGCTGACCTCAAACTTACAGAGAATGGGCTGCTTCTTCGTCCAGAGTGCTGGGATTATCCTTAATCACAACACCAGCAGTCAGTGGCTCTTCCTGCCCACTCCAGCCTTTAACATTTCACCTGCCGATCATCTACTCACCTCCCCGAAACCTACAACTACACTGCTCCTCGTTTCATGAATGAGAATGAGTCACAGACAAGCAAGCTGACCACCTTACACAGAGTCAGACCAAGACCTGACGCCTGGGGTCTGGTTCCAAGGTAGCCTGTGCTATCACTCCACTGTGATGCTCTCATGAGCCTTCTTTACGGCTTTGTCACACGAGCACCGTTTCCACTCCATTAGACACCTTGCTTCCTTCTCTAGAGAAACGGCTGGACCAACCTCAGGAGACCACGGACAGTGTGAGGAGAAAGGAGGCTCTTCAAGGGTTCCACTCTGGGTAGGGACACATACACTTCTAAACTGGACAATCTGCCACAGGCACACCCTGCTCCCTAAGCGAAGGTCTTCTGTGTTATCAGAAACATTTCTTCCTCTTAGATTTGTCCTTTAACTCTGCCTTCCGCGCTTTAAGGTAGGCGTTTCCTACCTGGGGGAGGCTTCCCTGTCTTCTCACTACCATTTCCTTTCCTTTCCTGGATTACTTCTCCTTTAATATTTAAAACAGAGTTTTGTGTGCATGTATAATTGTATTAGTTTTAAATTTTTTAATATATGAAAATAACTACATGACATGCTCAGATTATGACCCTTAAAATGGTAGCATTGGATTAAATAGTAACTTAACAAAAACAGACCCAAATATTTATGTAACGTTTGTATAACACTGTAGGCAATATAATTAAGTTACAGTAGCAATTCCTAGCCTTCCAGAATCTTCTATTGAAAAATCCTTACCTGTAAATCCCTGAGTAACTCATTAAGAATCACTATCCAAGATTCAATCCCAGTAAGCTGCCACCATCTTCAGGTGGCATTCCCAAAGTTCTCCTGCTTCTGCCCTGCCAAAGGCTTCCCTCACAACCGCCGGGCCACTGCCCTGCCAAAGGCTTCCCTCACAACCGCC
>JADRCH010000005.1:704084-736867 GCA_019843965.1 Rhynchomys soricoides | reverse complement strand
TCCAGAGCCTAACAAACTGTCAACTGAACAACATGGACTTCATGTCCCCATCTCCCACCAGGACACCAAGTCCTACTGCCCTCTTCTCCACTGTACCCAGAAATCACACAGCACAGCCGTCTTCACAAACAGTTCCTAAGCATCGGATACTAAATCTTCTATTTCACTGACAAGAAATAATGTTTGGTCACCCTTTAGTGACATAATTTTAGTAAACCATAAAAAGTTAAGACAATAATTCCTTGTTAAAGAAATCATCGAAAGTCAACAGTAATTCTCACAGTACAGCTAGAATTTTTTTCTTTGAAAACATACAAAAACCTCATAATTTTCCAACGAGCACTAGGTATAATGATGACTGAAGTACATACCAACTTCATTAAAATCTTCAAATGCGATCTTGCCTGTGGCTTCTCTGTCATAGTCTTTAAGAATCTTCAGTACATCAGCCTTTTTCACATCAAAACCCAAGGCTCTCATTGCCACCTTTTGGATTGAAAAGGAAAAACAAATTGTAAAGCATTCCTTACAAAAGAAGTAATCACTGATTTCTAAGAAAGTTTTCCCTCTTAAAAGACAACAATAGATTACTAAAGCACAATTATTCTGTATTTTTACCTCTAACTTAAGAATATGAAACCATATTGGTTTTTCATTTTGAAATTAAATAAAAATTATTTTCATTGGCATTTTGCTGTTTTATATGACAAACTAATTAAAAAGAGTTTACAAAAATAATATATAAAACAATGCACTAAATACAAAGATAACTATTTGTTACCAAAGGATTAAAGACATATCACAAATATTAAAGGCTAGCTAAGAGCATAAAAGCAGTAAAAAAAAAAAAAAAAAAAAAAGCATAAAATTTCAGGTCTCTGTGGTTGACTGTAGTGGAATTTTGTAATCTTATCACTCAAGAGACAGGATTGGCATAAGTTTGAGACGAGTATGGGATACATATAAAGATCCTTCCTCAACAAACAAGCAAGCAATCGGTGTTCCCACTGGAGCATACATAATTAGCTACTGCGGTGCATTAGCTTCAGATGGCTGAGTTTGAAGTACCAGGCAAGGAGAGCTGTGTTACTAGGTTAGTGAAGTCTTCTATGTCAGTCATCCCTTAATGAACACGAGAAGAGTTGGAAGGCTTTGGGGACAAAGACTGGGACAGAGGGATGTGAACAGAGCTGTCCCCTTCTCCAGGCGGGGAGGGTCAGGGCAGAAGTAATCAGTAAGTAAGAACAAGTGGGGGTGGTGCACACAGCAGCATCCAAAGGGCAACAGACACAGAGGAAGATCTACTTGGCATGCAGGCTTATGAGCAATGAACGTGATCAAAGGGTTGAAGAAAGATGGAAACAGAACGGCAGTGAAAAAGGCAAATCAGAAATGAGGGAGATCCAGCTATGAAACAAAGTCCCAAACCACGATGGACAATGACAACAAACGGCTAAGACACTGTACCGGAATTACTCTCACTATGTGGGGGAGGGGAGCAGCAGCAAGAGAACAGTGGGATGGGAACAAGCTAAAGAAGGACCTCAAGACTGAGGCCAAAGCTTCAAGCCTATTATTACTTCTAGACAGTCTATCCTCACTACACAGATTCTACCCCTACTTGAAATGCTTAAAAATCACCTACAATGTTGCCCAATTTAAAACTACTAAAGAACATTTAAGGCTAAAGAGATCAAAATGTTATCTTTCTTACTAGGCTGAATATAAGAAATGTGTTCATAACCAATTCCCCTTTCTATCTTTACTCGTAATCTGAAGCCTTAAATTGGACATTTTCCCTTAGCACATTGCAACATTACGCATCAAGACAATTTATATCCTTTGTAACGGAGAAGAGTACACTAAGAGTGTGTTAGCACTATCTGAAAAATTAAAAGCTCAATCTCAGAAAGGGCTGAGCAAAGACAACGTCTCTCCATATCAAAACTCTTTAGGTTGTACTTCAGAGATGGCTCAGTGAGTAAGAGTGCCCACCCTACAATCTTGAGGACCAGAGTTCAAATCCCCACCACTCATGTAAAAAGATGAGCATGGCTGAAGGTGCCTGTGATGAGGTGTGGAGACAGGAGCGATCCCCAGAGTTCACTCTCTAGCCAACCTAGCAAGAGTTGAGCTTCCAATTCAGTGAGGTAGCCTGTCTCCAGACAACAGAGGGCTGGAAGGCACACAAGCCCTATTCTGCCCTCCACATGGGACACAATGGGACATACAGGCCTGCACGAGCAACATGCATATGCCACAAACATTTTGTTTTTTAAACTCTGAGCTATACGTCCCACAGAGGAAAACAACAGTGGGAAGAACATGCTAAGAACTGTCCCTTTAACTGTGAATGGAGAAGTTATACCTTCCATCAGGGTGTACTTTTACACTTAAGTAAAAGGTTCTAGAAGCCATAGTCTGTTTTTACTCAGTTTTCTTGTAGCACCTGTGGGTGGGCACTACAAACAGCCTTACAGTTCTGAAACAAGCCTCTAAAATAGACTTTAAAGCAACAGTCACAAATGCGACGGACTTCAACAAAACTGGGTCTTAAGGAACCCTGTTACCTTTAGTTCCTGGTAATCTATGGCTTGGTCTTAAGGAACCCTGTTACCTTTAGTTCATGGTAATCTATGGCTTGGTCTTTGTCGGTATCAAACAACTCAAAGGCATCTTTGATTTCTTGCTTCTGTTCTTCAGAGAGCTCTCTTCGTTTTTTTCGTTTGGTTTTGTCAACTACAAGTTCACCTCTAGGACATAGAAAAATGTCTTTAGTCCACTTTAACCCAACTTAGGACAAAGAATCGTTTTCTAAATTTCAATAAAGCAGAGTAGTCTGTCAACTAAAGAAATTGTCCCTAAGTCAATGTCCTGTAGTCCAAATGTACTTTTATAACAGAAATTCTAATCAAAGTTGAAAGCACCCGAAAGCACCATACATATTATTCATGTCATCTACCAAGAGCATAAAAATAACCAAAAAAAATTATATGAAAGCAAAATTCACAAATGACAACCCGGGATAAACTTGGTCTATTTTGGACAGCTTGTAAATTCTCACCACCACTACAAAACTCAACCATAAAACTTAAAAGGTTCCTTTAGCACTGTAAGTTCAAAATGTGTTTAGATTATACATTTCTGATAGTGCTTTGTGATTTTATTCCACTGGTATTGGCCAGACAAAATGTAAAAGGGCCTAGACATGCAAATACTAGACGGCCAAAACCAAGGCATCTAATACTCGTGCTGAAGTCTACACGGTGTTTGAAAGTGTTTTAACTCTCACTTAACATGTAAACGATAGGTTAAACGTCTTCATTTTAAAACTCTGGAGAAGCTTAAAGAAATTCTAAAAAGGGCACTTGGATCTGAAAACGTCTGCCTTAAAAGACTGCCAATGCAAAAGCAGTCCAAATGTTTAAACGAGGACACAGCACGTGTATCAGCACGTTTTAAAAGATGGAAGCTTTAAAACCTCCAAACCTTAAAACTCAGCTGACCGTAACAGCTCGCGATATTTACATCTGGAGGCGTCCGGCTCAGGAACGCCCGCCCGGTGGACCGGACAAGGGGGCTGACTTAGTGCTGAGCAGGGGACGGCGACGTCTAGGAATCGTTCTCATGTGACCCCAGCTGACCCCACACTCGCCGCATACCCACACCAGGCTACCCGGCACTCGTCACCCGGGGTGGCCCAAAGTATAGCGCGGCCTGGGGGCGCCTTTAAGTGTAGATGGACAGGGTAAGGAGCCAATGGGGGTAGGGGGAATGTCCGGAAGTGAATGGAGGGTGTCACGGAAACGAGACCCACCCGAGATGCCAAAAGCACAGTGCCTCGGGACCCGGGGAGAAAGGCGAGTTCTCTTGTGACTTTCCGGAGGAAGCAAGTGGCCAGGCCCGAGTCCCGCTGACGCGTTAGGGAAACCTCGCGAGACTTCACTCGGGGTGCGGCGGTGTCCGGAAGCGGGAACCGCCAAGGTCGGATACTCGGCTTTCGGCACCCGCTCCCGGCCCGGCCTCCCGTCCACGCCCGCCCTGGCCCTCTGGGGAACGGAGGCGTGGCCCCTTCGTTACCGACCTCAGAGCTAAACTCATTTTCTCTTCCGACAGAGACGTTCCGCTCACAGACTTTACCACGAGAACCGCTCAACAGCCGCCAACCTCCATGGCTTCGGGGACCACCCACCAGACACAAGTTTCTGGGCGCGATTGGCTAAAATTGCCAATAGCCGGCCCGTTGGGGAGGAAGTGGCGCTTGTCTTTTGTTTTCATTGGTCAACATTCGTGTCAATCAAGT
This sequence comes from Rhynchomys soricoides, assembly GCA_019843965.1. Classification (NCBI taxonomy): domain Eukaryota; kingdom Metazoa; phylum Chordata; class Mammalia; order Rodentia; family Muridae; genus Rhynchomys; species Rhynchomys soricoides. Next base: position 732,564 of record JADRCH010000005.1, on the reverse strand, counting down.
ACACATTTCGGCCCTGCTGTCTGTCTGGCCCCGTGGATTGGCCAGATGCTTTCCTGAATCCCTTGCGCGCGTGTTAGAGCCACCACGCGGGTTCAGGCAGGCCAGGCGAGGCTCCACGGGTGACATACTGCTGGAGTCCTAGCACGTGTGCACAGCGTCGACAGAGGGAAGGGAAGCCTGAGGGAGCAGTTATTGGGCACCAGGTCTGCGGAGAGATGTACATTTTGGGTGGCTGAGGAACTTAAATCTAAAGGCTCCATTCTTTATTCTTAGTTCAGTAAGGACCAAGCTGAGCGTTCTTCCCAAGTGATTTTAAGGAAGACTGGGTTAGGCTTTTCACTTTGTTGTTTTGTTAGGTCATTTACAGTGAGACGATCTACACCACCCTTCTGAGCTCCTCACTTTCTAGTGCTGTAAACTGTTTATGTGAATTTTCACTCCCCACCAAGCTTCATGAAGTTTACTTGGATCATCAAGCTGCTAGACTGACCGTCTTGAAGGTCAGGATTCCTTCCGTTTACAGGAATATTTGTACCAAATAAAATATCTAGAACTTAAGTGCTCTATAAATACTTGATGCATAAAATGAGACATTATTGTGGAAATTTTGCAAACTACTGAGCTAGCCTGCAGTTCCTATCTGTATAAATACAATAAACTGGGGCTAGGAATTAGGAAGGGTGAATATTGAATGTAAGCTTGTATGTGAAGGAAAGGCACTGTAATTTGCTGTGCATGTGTTAAGCGGGAGTGTAGATAGGAATTTGGGCAAGTAAAGAGTTAGGATAAAGTAATAGCTAAATGTTAGCACTCCCAAAACCAAAGTAGAAAAATGTGGAAGAACTTGCTGAACATGGTGCTATACACTTTTAATCCCAGCACCCAAAGGACATGTAAGGAGATCTCTGAGTTCTTTACATTGTGAATTGCAGGCCAGCCAGGACTAGTAGTGAGACCCTGCCTAAAATATAAAAATTAAGTACTTTCATTATCAAGTTTAAAAGGAAATTAGATGAAATTATATCCTAAAGAACACTATTGAAAAAAATAAAAAACCTGAACTTTTAAGATTATAAAACCAAGCCTAAGAAGAAAATATTAAATAAAGGTGAAAATAAACCATTTTATATGGTGGTGCTTGGAACAAAGGACAAAATAAACTAAATTAGAAGGAATAAGTTACTGAAAAATAATATAATGAGAATTTTTAAAGGAACTGGGTAGAATTAAACTGGTAAAATATTCTCATCATTTTATATGAAGAATTTTCTTGCAACACATAAATTTCACAGACTTCTAGCAAACGAAATAAGGAAGGAATTATTAAAGTTAGTACTTTATAAGAAAGGTTTGACTAGGCCAGCAAGCTAGTACATTGCTTAAATGTGCTTCTCATAGAAGCCTGATGGCGGAAGTTGGATTCCCGCCCCTGCGTTCTGACCACCACACATGTGCCATGACTGTGGCCCACATGCACACAAGTGTGCACATACACACACACACACACAATAATTATTATAAATTTGATGCTTCCAATACATATAAATCATTTCAAAGAAAATAAGAGTAACCAAAAGTTGGAAAACTAAATTTGGTCAATATTGACAAAAGTAATCAAATACAATTCTGTTTCTACAACTTGGATTTTGTGCAAGATTTTTTTTTTTAAGGTTCTTAATCTAATTTCTGTGCTTTAAATTCAATGTATGGAAATTTTATATATATATACATATATGTTTTTCTTTTGTAGCGAAGGTAACTAGCAAAAACCTTCAGCATGCTAAAAACTTTTGCAGCCACCCAAATGTATCGGTTTGTAGCTGCTTCTCCCACCTCTGAGAATATACTAAGACTTACAACTTGCCTACCCTGCTATTTTTCTTTTAAAGTAATAAATAAAATATCCTTCAAAAAGAAAAGAGAGAGCCTCAGTCAAACAAAGACAAGGAACTGATTTCGACTAACAGTCTCAAAAAGTACATTCATCTTCAAAAGCCCCCAGAAAGGGGATAGCAATACTCATACCTATGTAGAAATTGCAAGACCCTAAGCAAATTACCTATACTATACTATACCTACATATCTAATCTGTAGAAATGTGGCATCATTAGTAATTCTTTAACCCACCAAGCTTATAGGAATGTGTCCTGGCAGCAATATTAAATGAAAACAACTCACAAGTTGTGATGGTTTGTATATGCTTGGGGCAGGGAGTGGCACTATTATGAGGTGTGGCCCTGTTGGAGTAGGTGTGTCACTGTGGGTGTGGGCTTTAATACCCTAGTCCTAGCTGCCTAGAAGTGAGTATTCTGCTAGCAGCCTTCAGATGAAGATATAGAACTCTCAGCTTCTCCTGCACCATGTCTGCCTGGATGCTGCCATGCTCCCCGCCATGATGATAATGAACTGAACCTCTGAACCTGTAAGCCAGCTCCAATTAAACGCTGTCCTTTATAAGACTTGCATTGGTCATGGTGTCTGTTCACAGCAGTTAAACCCTAAGACATAAGTCAACAAAGAGAACAGGGAGATAAAAGAAGCCTAAAAAGCTGTTGGCCTGAAACAGATTGATAGGTACTAGGAGGAAAACTCTCAAAAATAAAAATTAAATAGATTTCAAGGAATGGAAATGGAGACAAAGAAGGTAAATGCATTCAGTGACATGGTGAAGACAGTATTTATCTCTATTCTGTATAGAAAAGCAAAGATAATTAGAAAGTTCTTGAAAAATAAACAATAAGATGTCATTTCTTAAATATTTAAGAATTTAATTGCACAGATAAATATTATTATTTAGTAAGTTAAAACATTGTAGAATTACCAGTGACTCATAAGTGACTAATCTAGGGGCTGTGCATAGATTATAGTAGTGTGGTAGGTAGAATAATAGCTAAGGCTGTGTCTTGGTATCCTGAATCCATAAATATGGTATCTAATAGGGAAAAATATGTCTACAAGTGTGATTATAGTTCAGACCTTGAGATTTTAGGTTAAAATGGGTCATGAGAATGAACAGAATCTAACCACAATGCCTAATTCCATCAACTACAGGATTTTTCCCAACCTGTGATTAGGGCCAGAAAAGACTTGTTAAGGCTCAGTCTTTCATCATGGTTTTGAAAACAGAACCAGAGAAGTAAAAGGCATCTCCCTGAGTCATGGATGTGAGAAACTGAAATCTAACAGTGAAGAATAAAGATATCCCTATAAGCAGGATTGGCAGACATCAGGACAGTGATGAACTCCACCAAATGCAGAAGCATAAATTACGTAAAGAGTTATGAGACTTTGGAGGGATGATTTATAACTCAACTGTGTAGTTTGCCGTAGTAAACGTTGTAGATGACAATGTTGTTTCCCAATTTCAAGAGGTTGGATATGTCTGCTAGACATTTCCAAAAGAAACCCAGTCTTTCCAACTAGTTTTTGGCCCAGTGAAGCCTGCAGATAGTGACTGACTTTCAAAATTACAAGCAAACTTGTGTTAAGATTTGTCACAGCTACTTTCACAAAGTACTTTTGTACTTAACACAAAGTACTGTGTTAAGATTTGTCACAAGTACTTTCACAAAGAATATGTGAGAGATGGCACAATTAAATAGTTCAAATGCCATTAACTACTACCAAAACACTGGAATAGACCCCTTTCTTGATTAGCATATTTTTTGATCCCATTAAATCAGTTTCAGAAGTCATAAAAACAGTCAGATATCCCTCAGGCTTCTGTGGTCTTTGTTTTAGTTCAGTTTGGTTTGGCTGTATTTGTGCTGTGTTGGTGCAGACTATGAATTATAAAGTAGAATCTAAACCACTGCTCACTCATTCTTGTCTTAATTTTATAGTAGAATTATTTCATTTTCTGGTTTGATATTTAAGGAAAATGTAAAATGTGTTTCGTTAATTACCTCCCAATACCACTCATGATTTAGGTATCTCTCTAGTCAATAAAATACTCTAAACTATTTAAAAGGTCTGTGCAGTTGATGAGAGTTGTGTGATAGTTACACTTTCAAGGGAAAATATTGATTTCAACTAAAAATCAAAAATTGTGAATGAAATATTTAAACATTGTGTTTAGATGTAAATTCATATTTATTTTTAAAAAGTAAATAAAATGATTGTGTATATGCAAAAAAAAGATTTCTTTAAAATGTCATAAGCCAAAACACACTCCATCAGGGAAATGCAGTGGAGTACCACTCACGTTCCCCTCTCAGAATCAAGAACCTTATTCCTCCAGATTCCAACAGCCCTGCCTACTAAAAACTCACAGCTCCATTTCTCCTAGGCAATTGTTCTCCACAAAGTAGATGCCTCGAGTAATAATATACACCTTCCATGCAGGCAAGATGTGCCCAAAGACTTTTCAGTATGAAGGAGGGGAAGTCTGCTTGTTTGTTTTGTTTGTTATTGTTTCTTTTCTAAAACAAGGAAACAGAGAAACTTCTCCAACTTCATGGTTCACTCTGCAATCCTCTGAGGCTTCTGTCTTAATCCCCTCATAGTTCACCTTCTCCTTCTATCCGATCTGCTCTGCCAGTGCCTAACAAAACTTGTTTCTAAGAAGCCTTCTGTTCAACCTAATTTGCATATATCTCTATTATAGTGTCTTTCATACACAATCTAAGCTACAGAAATATGATAGAATTTTTTTAAAGGAATATAAAAAATACATTGTTCAAGAAGAGCAAGATAGTTCAAGCATAATGATTTAAATTTAAAAGGGAAATAGTTAAGATACTGTAATGCTTAATTTTGATCATCAGTTTGATGGGATTAAAAGTCGCCATAGGAACAAATCTCTGTGTATATCTGTGAAGGAGTTTCTACATTAGATTAACTGAGGTGGGAAGAACAACTGTAAGTATAAATGGCACTATTTCTTGGGCTCAAGCTGTGGCTGAATAAGAATGAAAAGGAAGAGTTGACCAGCATTACTCATCTTCCTCTGCGACCTCTCTGCAGATGCAGCGGACCAACTGCCTCTCCTCATGCCTCCCTTCCCATGGTACCCTCAAACTGTGAGCCAAACGTCAACCACCACTTCCTCCTTAGTCATTGTTCTGTTGCTGTGAAGAGACACCATGACCAAGGCAAGTCTTAGGAAGGCTACCTCACTTCCCTAAGTCACTTTCCTCTGCCATTTTTATTCCAATGACAAGAAAACCAACTTAAATATTTTTTTAAAGAAAATTAATTATGGGGCTAAAGAGATGACTATGGTTGACAAGTTCCTGCTCAAAAATATTATGAGATCCCCTTCAGTGATTTAATATTCAAAGAATCTAAATGTTTAGTCTACTACTCTTTAAAAAGTTCATCATGGAGTGGTAAAAAATAAATCGAATAATGTTGCTCAAGACTGTGACGGTTGATGAGTGGAAATCACAGCGATCAGTCAATAGGCACAAAATCAGTACCAGGAGAGAATAAGTTAATTTATAATTAGTATATAATGTACTGCACATTTCTAAGTAGATAGGGAGGGGGGTTTGTGATACAGAAGGAAATTATAAGTGTTGAAAGATGGATATGCTAAGTACCCTGAATTGGCCAATATTCTGTGTATATAAACCAAAACATCAAATTAAACCCCTTTCATTTATATGATAATCATGTCAATTTAAAACATAAAATAACAATATAAAGCAAAAAACTTAATGCCTGTTGATATGGATGTGGGATTGAAGGGGAGTTGAAGAATACAGGCAGACAAGGAATGCAGGAGTGACCCTGCTCCCTGAGATGCTGGCTTCTTGGTCACAGAAGACATTATGAGGAGAGATAGCAGGAAGGCACGGGGCAGGCATCTAAGCAGGCCCAACAGTGGAAACAGGTCCCAAGCCAGAGTCCATTTACTGGACTCCCAGCCTTAGGGCTCTACCATCCTGAGGGGATACAGCTCTTATTTTCCCTTCCTCAGAGGCGGGGTCTTCTGTCTTTCCCAGATGGCCAATTCTTTGTCAGTTCCAGGGAACAAACTGAGTGATTCCCCTGACAAGCACCACCACCATGTCATAGGATTGTAGGCATGAATATACGATATTACCGTGGGAAATAATAGTGATTCTTTTTTAAAAATCAACATGACATACCTCAGGTATATGCCCAAACAAAATGAACACATAAAATCAAACAGGAGACACACTCATAATAGTGTTATTCACTTTAGTCAAAATGTGGAAACAAATAAATGCATATGGACAGATGAGTTAATGGATAAAACATAATGGATACTTGGATCATTTGGCCTTAAATGAAATCCATGTGTCTAGAGCAGAGTTGATCCTTAAACTCTTTGCAGTGAGTGAGATAAGCCAAGTACCAAAAAAGATATATTATTCTGCTAATAGAAACTTCCTCAAATAAGTGGTTCATAGAGACACCAGAATGGAGAGGAATGGCAGGAATGGAGAGCTAGATGATGTTTAACTGGTGCAGTCTCAGGTTGGAATTAGTGAAAGAGGAGACACCTTTTTATAAAGGCACTATGAAGAAACAAGCAGACAAGTCAAAAACGGAAAGTTCCCTTTGCGACAACTGTAATGAGAGTAGGAAAAAGGAGATTGACTTAGATTTTAAAAGCCTTAGGGAGTCCAGCAAATCCTCATCCTGGCTAAGATTCAGTTTTGACAGAGCAGCTCTGAAAGTCACTGTGGTGATAATTGAAGAAATTCGTATATGAATAGGGAATTCAGTTATACAAAGAAATCAGGCGTTCCTTGGGCAGCACAGGGACATTTTTGTCCACTTATGAAAATGCTCTTTTTAGAAATGCAAACTGAGGTTTTTCAAGGTAACCAGTTCAAAATGTCTCAGATTCACCTTAAAATAGCATACAAATCAGCAACAACAACAAAAAACCGGGAGTTTAAGAATTAAAATATAAGCAAACAGAATGGGGGGCTGGAGGTAGGTAGTGCCTGGATGCTGTGGATTTGTAAGTGTCTGGCACTGACGGGTTAAATGATTTTGCCGCTGTCACATTTAGTCCCTCCATGTGACAGAAGAGAGGCCAGGGAACACCTGTGAAACGGTAATATATAGCAAACAAGATTAGACAGCCTTCAGACAGCAAGGCAGCTCTGAGGCCCATAAAATGGAAAGCAAGAATTTCAGTGACTTGCAGGGTTGTAAGAAAATCTCAGTCCATTAGGGGCCCCCAAACAAAAGTCCTTGACTGACACATTAGAGGCAGGGGAAAAGCAATGCAGAGCGTATTGAGCACAGTGAAATGATACAAGAAATGAAACTGAGAAGCACAGCTGTTTTTCTGGATCCCACTATACCACGATGACACAGGGAATTTTATTCTAAGTGTAATGAAGTGTAATTACCAGAGCTGTGACTGTGCTTTAATGTAGATTTTAGACCTAACTTTCCTTAAAGGGCCATCTGTATCTCCCAATACCCATTCCCTGGTCTCATTTTCTCCCAACTCAAGGCGTATCAAGCCTTTCCTTTCTCCTAGAATGCTGTTGCTGGGTCATTGCATAATTGCGAGTTGCTAAATTCAATTGCATCTTTTCACTTTGCATCCCTGGGTCACACCTGATGTTAACCGGATGCTTTGAAACTGCCCTTCTAGCTACTTCTCATAAACGTCCCCCAGCTTCTTAGAATGTGGACTCTTGAAGTACCACCTATATGCTGGCGACTAAAATTTTTTTAAGTGTTTCATTTGTGCCCTTCTAGTTATCTCACTCCTGAACCTTAGATTTCTACCTGTGGAGCGTATATTTGTACCTCAATAGAGCCTAATGTGCCAAAGCCAACCTGCATCGCACCGTTTCCTTTTAGTGTATTCTCTCCCCCGTTTTCCTCTGTCACGAATGATGGCAGCACCAGTCACCCAGTTCATGTAACCCTTCGGAATGAGGTTAACGCCTCATAATTGTCAAAATACAATTTTCAAAATTTAAAGATATGCCAATCATATAAATATAGAATGAATGCTTCCAAGATCGATTTAACTCTTTAGTGAGGAGACCAGAAAGATGGAGTAGCTGATTTACAGAAAAGTTAAGCGTAATCATAGCCTGTTAAAGAAAGAATAAGTTTACACTTCAAACCCTACATCATAACACTGTAGTCACAATGAATGAATATTTACAGCTACTTTCTTTTTACTAGACAACAATCATTTGCAGCTCCACAGGGCAAAGTCTATAAGCTTCCGTTTCAGCAGCATGAACTTTTACAGACAGTAAATAACAAACTGACCAAGGTGCATTAACAAAGCAAACAATGTTCCCTAAAGAATTAAATAATAATTGTGTGTGTGTGTTAAGCAATGCTTTGTTGGTTGGCCTTGTTTTCACGTTTTAAATCGGTTGTCTTCCCTCCTTCACTTGATTCTGTAGTGAGAATGATTTTATGAAAATATCCTGTATATTCAAAGAGACTGAAATTTTTGCTGGACCACACAGCCAAGTTAGTAATACACTTTGGGGTGATTTAAGAATTGACCTGAGGATGGGGCTGCGGATTTAGCTCAGTGATAGGAGCACTTGCCTAGCAAGCTCAAGGCCCTGGGCCTCAGCTCAGGGGTGGGGGTGGGCTGGGGGTGGGGACAAAATAACAAAAAGACTTGACCTGAGGGCTGGAGCATGCAGCTCCAGTCACTGGCTGCTCTTCCAGAGAGAGTTACTGGCTGCTCTTCCAGAAGACGTGAGTTCAATTCCCAGCAACCGCATGGTGGCTTACAATCATCTGTAATGAGATCAGATTCCTTCTTCTAGGTATCTGTGAAGGCAAATCACTCATAAAAATAAATACATAAAAATAAATATCTTTAAAACTTGACCTGATAGCCAGCCTTGTACTCAGCCTGTTTGTTCAGCCCACCTTGAAGGGGATAATAATCTACATTTCTAGCCTTGGACTTTCCATGTACTCAGTTTGTCCATCCTAAGCTAATGCCTCCCTTTGATTTCAAGTTATAACTCCTCCATGCCCCTGCCTCAGAGCAATATGTGTGCTCACTATGGTAATCATTTTCTTAAAACAATCAACAATTAGAAAGCAAACTTATGTGGCGAATATCCACCATGGGTGCTGACTATGAATGGAGACAGTTTGATAACGCTGTTTATAGTACTAAAAGTTTTGGGGTGAGTTGGAGTCAGTCACTTAACTTTGTAAAACTCTGTTAAAATTTTCTGGAAAGTATCTTTTATTTCCTCCCAATGCTAAGCTTTCTGTTCTTCTCAATAAATACAGCACAAAGCTGCTGGTTAGAAACAGACAGGCTACAGACAAAGCCTGTTGCCAAAAACTACAGACAGACAGAAATACAGGGAGAAAGTGGGAAAGTCGATTTTGGACTTGCTCTCTGTCAAATTAATCCACGGGAAAGTGCTGAGTTGTGTTTGTTTGTTTGTTTGTTTGTTTGTTTTAAATGTAACATCGATGAGTTCTGGTGCTCCTGAGGTTATCTTTAATGCATTTAACCTATGGAGACTCTGTGTCAGTATGACGAGCCCACAGCACTGCCCAGGGTGTTCTCCACAATGTCTGAGGAGTTGGCAAATTCATGTAGTCTACATACATTCATGTAGTCTACAAGCATGACTAGAATTACAACCGATGAAACGGATATGACACTAGAGAGTATGACACTAGAGAGTATGACACTAGAGAAAGAAGACAGGGCCACGCCCATTGAGTCGGTGGCCTTACTTAACTGCTTCACTGCAAACTCACCAACACAATTCGGTAAGAAAAAGTGTAGGCGTCAAGTGCTTACGATCTTCAGTGTTAATTGACACAGCCTAGGATCACCTGGGAGAAGATCCTCTATGCTACCCGTGGAGGATTCTCTTGATTTTATTAACTGAGACAGGAAGCCCCTCCCACTGTGGGTAGTCCCAGGATTATATAAAACATAAACAAATGAGCTGAGTACTAGCAAGCATTTCTTCATCTTCCTTTGCTTCTTGAGGTGTGTGTTATGCGACACTGCTTCTGTGGAGGCACAGGAAACATCTATTCAACCCATAGGGAACCCACAACAGACCAAAGATACCATCCAAGCCCGACTTGGGGTCACTTACAGAAATATGGGTGAGAGGTTGCTTAGAGGAGCAGAAGTGACCCAAAGACATCAGCATCACTGAAGCCCCCTCCCCAGCCCCCAAGCATGGTTGATGGCTAGAGAGTTATCTGTCAGCAGAACTTGCTGCTCATACATGCTTCGGGACCCCGTGAGTCTGTGTCTCAGGGACTTCCTGTGGCAACTGAGTTGTTTGTTCCCTCAGTTTAAGGGAGTTAAACTTTCCTGTGGGATGGAGTGGTTCACCTCATTTTACAAAAGGATTCTCAGCCTGTGGTAACAACTCCCTTGGGGGTCAAATGACCCTTTCATAGGAGCAGCATGTCAGATATCCTACATACCAGATATTTGCATTATGATTCATAACAGTAGCAAGATCACAGTTATGAAGTAGTGCCGACAGTCATTTTATAGTTGGGGGTCACCACAACATGAGGAAATGTATTAAAGGATTGCAGCTGTAGGAAGGTTGAAAACCCCTACTTTAGAATGTCTTAAGAAAGTTCCCTGCCCCTAGATGAAATGCATCAACAGGGAAGAATTTACTCCAGAACAGCTTGTGGTGCGACAAGCAGCTTTAAGCCTCTGATTCTGTTGTTTTTCTGCTCTGGTAAACTGTACCTGAACTGTGACTTATAAACCAGTTCTTCATTAAGTGGCTTTTGTTAGAACATTTATTTTGTTATCAACAGGAAAAGAAACTACAATAACACTGGGCACTGGTGATATGGAGAGAGCCAGAACATCGCTGTCTCTTCCTTCTGCCTTTCAATTACACTGTCAGGAGCCTCCAGTATATGAGTTTGAAGGTTTCACTCTGCAAACCCAAGCTCCATCTCACTCTTGATCATCTTGGTCAGCCTTGGTCTTAAGGATCCACACCCTTATGGCCTGGTCCTTGCCTCATGGAAGTCTAAGAGGTGACTTGGAGCCATATGGGCAGAGATTTGGGGTTCTCTGTGTTTGAAGGGGAAATGTGAATGCAAGTTTCAAGTTCCTTTCCTCCTATGGAAGGATTTGCATTGGGAGGAGACTCAGGCAGAGTCATCCTGAACTTGGCCTCTTGAAATCAAAACTGAGAAACTTTAGCTAGTCACAATTAGGTTTACAATTGTCAACACTTCTGGCTTCCAACTGTAGGTAGTTACCTTCCTATATGTAAGTAGACTACAGTAACAGCCTGTTACCTTCCAGCAGATAGACTCTGGCAACACTTAGACTAAAAAGAACATATACCTCAAGACCAGAATATCCTATAAAATATAGCATAAATTAGAAACTCTAAATCCTTATTAAGGGGCTGTTTTTAATTTTCAAAGGAGCATTTACCATTTGAGTTTCTAATTCATTTGTTTTGTATCTTGTTTATTTGCGTTGTATCTTTACTTTGTGTACTGCTTAAATTAGGTTAAATGCATCTGTGTCCCTGAATATTTGTCTGTTCTTTATAGTGAGAGGATTCAAAATCTTTCCCTCTATCTTTTTGAAATATATAAAATATTCCTGTCACTCTTAGTGCCCTTCCGTGTGTTAAGTATTGCATAAAACAGAAAGATGTATTAATCTCAGCTCTATTCTCCAAATCAGAACACTTGGTAGCTAGCAGTAGGCCCGAAACTAGCATTTCAGAGGCTTGGCTAAATAAAAAGAGATTTCATATCCTCTGCCTTTGTCTGTTTTGTACTTTTTATAATCAAGCAAGTTGTATTTAGATATACATATTTGTAGATTCACAAGATGTCTTTGAACTCAAATTGTGTTCTTATTACAACCATCAGAAACAGAATTCTACATTATTTTTTGATGAATTCTCATTAGTAATGAGGCACTAAACATGCTAGTGAATACAACGCAGAGGAGAATGTTAATAGGGTTATTTTTAGCTACCACCTACATCCAACATCAAGACAACATCTGGAGCGGGAGCAAAAGAATGGCTCTTCTCGTTTAATAAACCATAATGTTCCTGAAAAATTCTCCTCTCTCCTCCCCAAATTGGGGCATCTAATTATATAAAGTTATTGCTGTGGCAACAAATTATATGAGTCCAAAGGGTAGAAAAAAGGAGGGAGAGAGAGAAGACAAAAGGAGAGAAAATAAGATTCCAGGAAAAGAAGGGCCAGTTCGACTAATCCACAGAATATCAAACCTAAAAAATATATATGTTTTTCTGTAAAGTTAGAAAACTAGTAAAGGGAAGTAAAACCGAAAACGTAAAAATCGATAACAACAACAACAACAACAACAAAAAGTTAAAGATTTAACCTATCAATATCTGAGTATCAAAGTTAAAGGCAATATGTGTAAATGAAGCCAAGAATCATACAGGAATTTCCATGGCTTAAGATGAGAAAATATAGAAATGCACTTGGAAAGTTATGTGATAAACTCTTCAGGAAGATTCAGTAGAATAAAAGCTATATTATTTTATGAACTAAGAGGATACAAAGATTAGCCACACTATTATGTACACATATCATGTACTGTTGTAATACTAGTTTATATACAATAGAACCTAAACTATCTAAGAACACAGACCACGTAAAGATCTGCAACTAGCTTTACACATGACTCACTGAACCCTAAAAATAAGACAAATGCCCCCCAAAATACAAGATGCCCAGTTTTCACATACTGGGTTTGCAAAGATCTAAGTTTGCTAACAAAAACGCCCTACAGTAGGGCAGCAGAGTAAGGTTAGATAACTAAGAGAAATCGCTTTCAGAAGCCATTAGACTGTGTATGAACATCAAAACTGAGGTGCACAAACCTTTTGAACCAGTTTTTTAAGCAATATTTTAATTTTAAAAATGTGTGTGTGTGTGTGTGTGTGTGTGTGTGTGTGTACCAACTGTATGGTCATGTTCTTGGAAGTCAGAATAGTATGTCAAATACCTGAAGTGGGAGTTACAGGCAATTGTGAGCCAGGCCTGGGTCTTGGGAATGAACCTTGTAGGAGAACAATAAGCCCTTTTAACCTCTGTGCCTTCTCTGCCCCTGCCTGGAGACACTGAAGTCATTGACACTTCTCAAGGCAGAAGCTATCCTTTACCCTTGCCTGCATTTGTGCCTGGGGTACATATGAGACTGTCCGTGCAGCTTGAAAACAAAGGTGCTAACTAAGTGTCTGTGAAGACAGGGCAGGGGAAATATACTCACAAATGTCTGTCACAGAATGGATATTTATCTATTAAAAAGAACAGGAGTAAGCATTGCTATATGAACTAACATGTAGCATGCCTTCAGAAGAACACAAAGGAGAGAAAGTAAAAGATGTGCATAGAATACACTAGCCAACTGAGTAAAAAATTATACAAATACAAGTTGGCGCCAGTTCATACGGCCAATATTCCTCAACCCAAATCCACCAGAATTACTTACAGATGAAGATGTTGAGTTTGGCTTTTGTTTGTGGAGTGTACATGCAGTGGGGTTTGGTAAGAGCTTAGGAGAAAGGACCCACAAAGGACTTGGCTTTGGTTGGGGGAGGGGAGAAGTGAGCACAATAATATGATTAAGTATCTCACAAATGGCATCTAAAGGAATGCAGATTCGGAGGTGAGGGAGCTACAGCTGGGAGCTCAGGCTTCTCCATTCAGCCCCTCTGGCATGGATGAGGCCATGGTTTTCTTCTGCTTTGTAACAGTCAATTTCCTGAAGTTTTATCTTTTTTGGTTGTTTTCTCTTGGTACTTGGTTCAAGGAAGCTGGCTTTCTCTGCACATTTTATGTTTTCGTTACTGTGTTGAATTGTGCCTGCTGGTGGCCGACTCCTCTATGGCACGTTCTAGATAGACTCTTTGGAACAAGATACTCAGGGAGCTCAACATCAAGTCCTTCTAACCCGTCTTCACCCTCCTTCACACAAACTCGCGTTATAGATCGCCGAAGTTGTGTCCAGTCCATCCCTCAGGAATGGAACCTCCAAGGGGATAGACTTACGTGTGTGCATGCAGGCACGTGTCTGTTTTTGTGTTTATGAAAGCACAAGTCATTCCTTCAAATAAGTGGCACCATGTTACATTTCTATAGAAGAAAAAATAGATGAAAGCAACAGAATAGGCAAACAAATTAGCAAAACGCAAAAATCCTTGCCTTCATGGTACACTAGCATTGGAAACCGGGTGAGATTAATGAGAAGTAGTCACAGCATTTCTACTGCTAACTAAGACTTATGTAAAACACATTTTGAAATTGTTTTCTATTAATGGGAACCATAGGCTAGTCTACATTTCAAACCATAGATTTACCTGGAAATGTGAGAAATGATTCCCTCCTCTAACCTGCATCTATTATAATTCTATTCCTTCCTGCTTACCGCTTTCTCTTTTATTGTTAATAGAGTTGCCGGTGAGGACTGTAGTTCAATGGTGCAGCCCATGGTTAGTCTATGAGGCCGTGGGTTCCATCCCCAGCATACACGCACAAGAAGACCTGTTAGTGAACACAGGCCAACCCTTTGTCTATATATTTTATTCAAGCTGTGCAGTATGTCTCACACGGACCGTCTAATACTGCAAAAACTAATACTAATACTACTACAATACTAAGACTGTAAAGTCTTGGGAAGAAAATACAATCATCTTTCCGGAATACACACAATTGGTCTGTCCCTATTGAGGGTGATTGGATACACAAGGGTTGAGAATATTATTCTATGTTTGGATGCTGCGGTCGGAAGTTTTCAGAAGGAATGGCTTTTAAAATGTAGTAGATAGGAGAGACCGGTGTTTATTATGAAGAACGTACTTGAGAAGGCACAAATCCCAAGGAGGCCAAATGAGCATAAGCAGAGAGAAAGGACACAAAAGACCCCAAAATAAATGGGGTACATCGGTTCGGAGCCCACTGGGAAGCTCGACAGGAACAGACCTCCAGGGAATACAGCTGATCCTTTTTGTTTTGCAGTTGTCCCGCCCCTCCCCCCCCTCATGTGGTGCATATAATTTAATTTAATGTATTTATCTTGTGAGGTTTCAGAAGGGAAGGAGACCGGAAGGGAGAAGGAGGAAGAAAGGGAGAGGTCCTCTGAGAATCTGATTGACATGTGGTCCTGTCAAGTTAGTTTTCTTCATCACAAAGCTGGGTTAGTGAACCTTGGGGAGAACTGGACACTGTGCGGAAAGCCACCCTATGTTGGACTGAAGAAGAAATGATCATAGCCTAAGAGACCACCGACCGCCAAAGAAGACCTTAAAAGGGTATTTTTTAAATCCTTGGCTTTGTTGCTAACATTATAAAATCAGGAACAAAGAACAAAGACTTTCAGTTTGGGGCTTTTCTTAAAGAAGCAAGATCCAGCGCACAGGCGCTGAACCCTCACAGTCGAGGCGCTGCTGCCCCCTGCAGGTAGGAATTATGATCTCCCTTTTTGAGAGTCCTTTCTGCCACTGTGAGGTACTGTTTCATTTTGTGCATTATGGAGTATACGGGTATTTGAACTCATTTATATACTAATTATCCTCATCCTGCAGTGTATGGCATGCTAGCGTGCGTCTGATCAGGGAGAAAGGAGCACAGTCTTAGATTAGCGATTCTCCATGTGATTTTTCCACCCCATGTTGAGAACTACACTTTAAACCACTTCTCCGGCAATTAAACCATAGTCTATGCCTACTGTAAGGTCTCTCGCAGGGTTTTCTTGTGCTATAAATGCTAAGTGCCATGTGCGTGAGTGCTGCGATAATAAACACTTAGGGATGCAGGGGCAGGCTCGATTATTTCTGTAATCATTAAGAATTTTAAAGGTCGGCTTGAACTTCTGTAAGAGAAGGACAAGCGTTCTGCATGACAGAGGAAGCAAAAGCAAACGCGGGAACTTAGTAGTCCGCAATTCCTGCAGAGTGTAAAGTGGGATACTGCAGGCAATGTTGCTTCTCCTTCAGCCTTGATGCTAGCTACCTCAGAGTGAGAGACCCACAGAAATACTGAAACAGCCACGTTCTAACGTTTGAAACGCGTCTAATTCTCCCCTCCCTCTTCCTCCTCCTCCTCCTCCTCCTCCTCCTCCTCCTCCTCCTCTAGAGGGCAACAAAGACCTTGAGGAGTGAGGTGATCTGCTTAATGTCACACAGCCACTTGATGAAGGAGCTGAGATCAGATCTGCTCCCTCCCAGTGTTTTCCTAGAACATGTGAAGGCACGTGAGTCATTTCGGTCATGGACAAGGAGAAATTCTGAGCTACTCAGGAGTTTTAAATGTAATCCTTCCTTTCCATTTCTTCTTCGCTCACTTGCACCTCATATTCTTACTCAAGAAAAAGTTAACTGACAATGTGTTATGGGAGAGGGGTGTGCGTGTGCGTGTGTGTGTGTGTGTATGTGTGTGTGTGTGTGTGAGTGTATGTGTGTGTGAGTGTGTGCATGTGTGTGTATGTGTGTGTGAGTGTATGTGTGTGTGTGGGTATGTGTGTGTGTGTGACTGTATGTGTGTGTGAGTGTGTGTGAGTGTGTGTGTGTGTGTGACTAACCAGTATAGGAACAGATCAAGAATACTTGAGCTGAACTACTTTCCAGCATGCAATTGTAGTTGACTGCCTGCAGAAAAGTGATTCACTCAACTTGTAAACTCTGTGACTGCCATTTTCTGCAAGGGCAAGAAGAAACTATAAAATGAATTTTCAGCCTACTTGCATGAGCATGAGGAAAGGCATAGTGTGCTAGCAGGCATGTCTCAAGTTCAACGGTTATCATAATTGCAATCAGAATTTGAAAACACTACTCAGGTTCGTGGTACCTTAAAACACACAGACAGACAGACTGTCCCAGGCTTTTATACCACAGCAGTGAGGCTAACTTTGCATCTTGGTATTTGGGACTGGCAGAGTGGTTTAGTGTTAAGAACACTTGATTTGGATTTGAATCCAGGGTTTCAGCATTTACCAGCTAAGTGATCCAGACAACTGAATTAATCTTTCCAAGTATCCACCTCCACATGTATACATGACAAAAAGTTGCTTTGTACTGTTTTTTGTTTGTTTATTTGTTTGTTTTAGGTTTTTAGGAGATTTTCTGCCTTTATTTGGGTATGCCCCAAAACAAATTCCAAGACAAGATTTGAGTACAGGTTGGTTACTTGACCCCCGGGAAACAGTGCGGCCAAGTCGAAGTGAGGCAGAGAAAGCCTAAATTAACAGCAGTGGCTATTTAATGGCCACCATTGCTTCATTCAAAAGGTTAAGACTCACCAAAGAGTCGGGAACTTCAAAGTCCACTCATTGGTTGACACTGTTCTGGGAGCATCAACACCCTAATAGTTCTGCCAGGACCTAACCACAGGTTTAGCACACATTATGGTGCAGAGAAATAATTCCTATGTAGAGCCCCGGGCTTAAGGAAGAAAGCTCTGAGTGTCCAGTGTGCCTTTTACGGCCAGCCGACAGCAACTCCCTAAAGGAGGATTAGTACAGGCTGATGATGGCATTTGTCCTAGTGAGGAGGTACATTTATTAGATCAGTCCCTAGGACAATTTAACCACCGATCAAAGTCACAGCTGTTTAAACACAAAGCACTGAGCATGAAGAAAGCAAAAGGAGACTCAGTCCTCACAAATCGAGGAAGCCCTGTTGCTGAGCTGAGTGGAACCAAATCCCCCACTCACACTGTCCTCTGCCGTTGTCCCTTCCTTCCCTTCCTCCATTTCCTCCTCAGCCTTCTCCACCTCCACACCTCTCCCCTTTCTCTTTTTCAATCTCATCTTCCTCCTATCTTCTCTCAACTCCTAAATCCCAAACCTAAAACAGTGCTTATTACATTCCACACTTTCTCATCCTTCAGAGCGGTTGCCCGACTTCCTCTCTTCCCTCAATAAACCTAGTTCTTACTCGGGAATTGAAGGTACTGTCAGTTTCCTTGAAAGGAGATACCTACCATCAGTAGCGTCTCTGTGGATGTCTTAGAACATACCACTTACATCAAACATGGTGGCACCTGTCTGTAATCACAGCACTCGGAGGCAAACCACTGCAAGTCCCAGGCCAGCTCCGGCTACGTTGAGAGATTCTGTCTCAAGACAACAATGACAAAAATCTTACAGCTTGCATTATAAATTTTCAGCTCCAGCATTATAAATATGCATTGATAATCTATCTTGCTAATTGCATCATTATTCTTGATAAGCTGATGTTAAACATTTGCATTCTTGAGAAGTTCATAGATGATTTGCAGCTACACCAGTTGTCTGAGCGTGCAGCAGGTTTCCTAAAGCAGAGAGCACCTTTTTTGGAATTCTGGTGCCTGACATCAATCCTAACATGCATTTAGTGCTCTGTAAGTAACATTTTAATCAATAAAAATGTGCTTTGAATGTTTCCACTATTTCACACCGATTTTTACCTAGTTGCTACCTGTGGCAATAAAGTATATTAAAGGTGCATTCTGCATACCCATGGGAGTGTAAGTGTTAAATCTTATTGGCGATCTACCAGTTCTGTAGCTAAGTGGCTATTAAATGTGGCCAGTTGTTCTACCTTTTCACCCTTGGTTGCCTCAAAACCTATTCCAAAAAGGTCTTTAGTCTTAATAGTTTAGTCATTGGAGCCTAAGAGACTCAAAGTCAGGTGTCAGAATGGCCAGGGAAAGTGTCCAACAAAACAAAGATGGCAGAGCCATAGTCTTGTTGTTTGAGGAAGGTCAAGACTGAGAGCAGTTTTGTTTTCTTCTGCTTGTGTATTTTTTTGGCACCATGGACTAAATCGGGCACCTTGCACACACTCTGAAAGTACTCCACACTGAGCCTCATCCCTAGACAAAAGTTCAGTATTTTAACCTTATGCCTCCCAACAAAAGTATCTGCATATCATACAAACAACCCGGAGAAAAGCATTCTACAAATGGATGCCACCGCTTACGTTTATTTCCACTTAACTAGAAGGTTATCAGGGCACTCCACAAAGAGCTCTTGAAATTAGCTATATTTTCACAATTTAGCCTCGTCAGCTTTCATTTAGTACAAATAAATAAATGTGCATTACTTAGTACATCTAAATAAAATCCATTGTCTAATCGTCTTCTTTTATTATAGAAACATAGATGGCGTGTGTGTACTGTCAGCCACCACCACGAATGCATGCCCATGGGTTCCTTTCTCATCTTAGCAGAACCTGCGAAGACAGTTGAGAGGCCTACAGGGCGAGGACTAGCGTACACCTTCTACTCCTACAGAAGCTATCCAGGGAATCAGGGCCTCTGAACCATCTTCAGAAAAGAAAGTATGGGAATGATTGGGCAGTCCATAAACTAAGCTCCTCTATTCTTCTATTTAGTTCTTTATCTCTCCTCTAGACTCTTAAATCTGTCCTAGAAAATGTCCTTAAAAGAGCCGGAATCTTGTCTGTCCCAGGCTGAATGGACAGCATGACAGAACTGTCCAGACTATGGCTGAGAACGAAGCTCTTTCCTGATTAATCCTGGGTAAGCTATTTGCTTCCAAAAGTCTAGATTTTGTTGAAAAGTAGAGTCAAGGGTCTGCAGAGATGACTCAATGGTTTAGCACACTTGCTGCTCTTACAGAAGACCTGGGTTCAATTCCCAGCACCCACATGGTGATTCACAACCACCTGTAACTCAACTTCCAGGGAATCAGATATCCTTTTCTGACTTTCTCAGGCACAGACATGTACATGGTGCACAAACGTACATACATGCAGAATATCATGCACATAAAGTAAATCTTCAATTTTCTTTGAAAAAGAGAAAAGTGAAGTAAAAATGTTCAGAAATTGAGAGATCTTTTGCCTAAGTTAATAATAGTTTTTCAAGGGGAGTCTGAGAAAACCTTTCATGTATTGTGGCTCTATGTGTAAGATATTCTGTCCTTATCACTGCCCTTCATTAGAAATGAAATAGATCTCTTGTAGAATGGAGTGACTCTCTTTTATAGAGGAAAAAAGCTTATCCTAAGAGGAAAGTAAGTAATATCATTAGCGACGTCTCTGGATTTACATATTAATATTTTGCTAGAATTATAGATATTTTTAAATGCTTACATGTCAAGCTTATTTGAGAGCACTACAGAAGTGTTTATAATACAATTCAATTATAATATGATATTTAGTGAACTGTTATTTTATATGCACTCATGTTGTAATGAAGAATTTTAGTAGTATCTATTTTGACCTCTGCGCATGTGCACGCCAACGTTCATTGACATGGCACTTGCATGATGACAATTTGTGGGAGTCCTTTTTCTTCTTCCACTGTGTGTGTCCTGGATAGGACTCAGGTTATCGAGCTTTGCAGCGTGTGCCTTTATTCCCAGAGCTTTATTGCCTGCCCTAATGAACATATTCAATTAAATCGAAAGAACTTAGCTTTGACATTTTTCAGGAAACGTTATTGTATGGCCATAAGTATACATAATTGTTTACAGATTATATACATATATGGTTTATTTTAATTATTTTAATTTTTGTACCTGTTAATTTAACCAATTTAGTTTTTGTTTAATCTTTTGACATCTTAAAAAAAAAATCTCTTCAATTAATCATGAATAGCCAGGTTTGAAGTACAGGTTTGAGGTGTAGTGATACCTGTTTCCACAGAGGCTTTTATAGTCAGAGCCTCATTGAGGAAACTAAGCCAAATTGGGAGGGAAGAGGGGGCTCGTACCAATTTCTTCAATGAAACCACTAGATGGCACTATCCTCGTTTCTTTTGTAAATCCACTAGCAAAATGGCTCCTAAGGAGACAATTATATTTTAAATGCTGCCAGATGACTATTCTTTGGTTCTAAGGAAGAGTACTTCAGTAGAGGGGTTCAAGCACTAAGAAGAGTGTTTTATTGTGTTCGGGTTGTGGCACGTTTACATCCTTTCTGATTGACAGGGACAGAGAAGCCACTGGGGTCACTGATGAGACGCAAGTCTTCTCTTCGAGCCAGTGAAGATTCTACTATACAATGCCTGCAAGGAGACCTCCCCCCCCCAAACACAGATGACCAGTGTTCTCAAATATGCCTTCATTTCTTTACTGTCTAATGTCACCATCTTGTCCCACTTTTTGGACTAAAAAGCTTCATCAGGCCCTAGCACGGTGGTATGCACCTGTAATTTCAGCAATCGGGACGAGGTAGTAGGATCCCAAGTTCAAAGCCAAACTAGGTTATATGGGAAGCAAGACTAACAGATGACAAGTGTGTTGGACGTTCTCTTACCATAGAGGGCTTTACACGTCTCACCTTTTCTACCCTACATACAAAATTGAGAGCAGGAATTCACACTTTTTCTAGCCCAGACTGCAGCACTGGTTTTCTCTAATGTAAACATTTGCTAGCCCGTCTGGCTTGCCTTTTACATGCAAAGTATTATATTGCTTTCTTTAGTGTGTGTGAGATTTTACCTGCACGCATAACTGTGTACTGTGTCCATACACCTGTTGCCTGAGAGATCAGAAAAAGGAATCAAATTCCTTCGGACTAGAGTTACAAACAGTTGCGAGCTATCATATGTGTACTGGGGATCGAACCCACTTCCTCTGGGAGAGTAGCTATCCTTGCCAGCCCTAACTATAGTACTTTTAAAAGTGAAAACAATAATAAACTTTATTCTCACACAAATATGAAGTGAACACAAGTGGGAGACTTTATTCACCTCATTCATTAACTAGAATCTGCTTAAAGGAAACTTTCAAAACCATGTATACATATAAACACAACCAAAGATGCCCAAAAACTTTGCTGATAGACACCAAACTGTTTAATATCTTACAAAGCAGTGCATCTTTTTCTCTTTTTGACAGTGTATCTCTAACAGATAAAATTAACTGATTTGTAATTTGATGTATAACTGTATCCATTTCTACTGAAATATAAAATATCTGCCCACTGCTTCAAGTTGATCAGGCCAGGACTAAGCAACAGACTTGTCAAAGCAGAAAATCCCCAGAGGACCTGCTAAATTCCAGACAGAGACCTAACAATGGTGTTTACAAACCACAACCAAGCGGCTAAGAAGAACAGCCTCTCTGGAGAGAGCCTTCTTCCATTTGCTGCAATGCTAGGACAAACCACAGGGAGGCACTGTTTGCACTAGATTTTGTGTACGAAGTTTGGTAACCATGCAAACAGTAGATTTCCTTAACTGGCAGTAGCTGTAGAAGATACACAGAGAAATTTAAAGAAAATTAAAAAAAAAAACAAAAAAACAAAAAAAAGAGCGCATCTCTGACTTGGCTTGCAATTTAAGTGAGATGTGGCATCATTTAATAGTCTCAAACTAGCTGAAACTCAGTGCTACAATGTTTGCCTAGCATATGTTAAGACTCTGTGTTTTATCTCCCTTTTGAGGTCACGTAATTGAATGCAGTGGTCATGAAGATCCTTGGAAGCAATAAAAGATTTCTAAACACACAACAACCAAAAAGTAACTCAAAGTCACATGCATGATGAATCCAAGGTGTTTCTGTAGGATAGCCTTGGCTTTGAGCACAGAACATCCATACTGCACAGCACCTGCTAACACACCATGCAGCCAGTCAGCCTGAAACTCCTCAGCTCAGGTTCAAGACTGTAGGAATGATGGTGTCAGAAGACAGAAACTGCCAGGCAGCTTAAGGCAGGGACCTGAAAGCAGTTGGTTCCAGAAGTGTTCTGGAAGGAGACCAGGAATTCCAGGTCCCTCTGGCTTCTTTCTTTTGTAAATAGTTTTAAATTTTTTTTTAACTTGTGGAGATTGTATCATCCCCCCTTCTCTTTCCTACCCACAAACCACCCTTTCAATGATGCTCGTCTCACTCACCACTAATTTCTCAGCTCTAGCTAACCACCATCGCCGTAGAGCAAAGGTTTTGGTTCAATGTTACAGGCGTCTTGTTAATCACAGGTGACTCTTCAGAACCGGCTGATCCAAACCACAGAATCTTTACATAGTAAGGATGCAATGGTCCCCATAGTCTAGAAAACTTACCTCTGGAACGTCCCAAGCCGCCCTCCATCCTGTACATTTCTCCCAACATTCTCTTCTTCCAGGCTCCCACAGAACAGCTTACCAAAGCTTTGAACACTCAGTAGCTTTTCTCACCAAAGTCCTTCCAAGATCCCCCCAAATCACATGGTTAGGTCTATCCTAGCGTTACCTCACTCTCCTGGCACCAATTTCCGGTTGCTGTGATAAACTCCGTAACCAGCTTCTGGAGGAAAGGGTTTATGTGGCTTCTGCTTCCACATCGTAGCCCATCTTCAAAGGAAGTTGGGACACAAATTCAAACAAGGCAGGAACCTGGAGGCAGGAGCCGATGCAGAGGCCATGGAGGGATGCTGCCTACTGGCTTGCTTCCCCATGGTTTGCTCAGCCTGCCGCCTTACAGACCCCAGGATTACCAGCTCACAATGGTCTGGATCCACCCCCATTAATCACTAGTTAAGAAAATTCTCCACCAGTTGGACTTCAGCCGATCTTACGGAAGCATGTTCTCAATTGTAGTTCCTTCCTCTCAGATGAACTAGCCAGCTAATCTGCCAACAAAAATATTTAATGATCTTTTTGTATTTATAGTCTCTTAATTTCCTTCAGCTGTCTTTCAGCTCTAGCTAAGACTAGTATATTGAATCAAGTAGTATACTGAATAGGTATAGAGAGAATGAATATTCTTTCCTTGCTCCTGGCTTAGTGAAATGCTTGGAGTTTCTTTCTATTTAAGTTGATGATGGGTGTGATTTTGTTGTAAATCCCTTTATTATGTTTAGGTATGTCTCTTGTATCCCTAGTCTCTCCAGGATTTTATCACAAAGGGGTGTTGGGTTTTGTCAAAGGCCTTTTCTGAATCTGAGACAATCATGTGGCCTTTGACTTTCATTCTGTTTGGGTGGCTAATTATATTGATTAATGCATATATAATCATCCATGCCTCTCCGGAATGAAGCCAACCTGATTGGAGCGAATAGTATTTACGATTTGTTCTTGATTAGTTTTCTAATATTTTACTCAGAATTTTTGCAGTTATATAAGGTTTATAAATTTCTTTTTTGCTTCTCTGTATGGTTTTGGTATTAGGGTAAATAGTGTGTTTATTAAAAAACAAAACAGGAAATGTTCCTCCAGGTTGTATTTTGTAGAATAATTTGAGGAGTATTGACATTAAATCTTCTTTGAAAGTCTGGTAGAATTCTGTGCCAAAACCAACTGTCCCTGGTTTTGTTTGCTTGTTTGTTTGTTTGTTTGTTTTTTAAGATGGGAGAGTTTTAGTAACTGCTTCTACTTCAGTAGGGGATATGGATCTGTTTAAATCACTTATCTGATCTTGATTTAACTTTGGTATTGGTAGGTAATATGCATCAAGAAATCTATCCAGGGCTGGAGAGATGGCTCAGGGGTTAGGAACACTCAGTGTTCTTCCAGAGAACTTGTGTTCGATTCCCAGCATCCACATGGTAGCTCACAATTGTCCATAACTTTAGTTCCAGAGGATCCAACAGCCTCACACAGTCAACAGTGTAGGCAAGAAACCAATGCGCAGACATAAATTAACAGACCTATGTACATCTGATTTTTTGATAAAGAAATCAGAAATACATTCTGGAGAAAAAAGAAAGCATTTTCAACAAATGGTGCTGGTCAAAACTGGGTGCCTGCTCATAGAAGAATGAAAGTAAATCCATGTTTATCAGCCGCACACAACTCAACTCCGAGTGGATCAAAGCCCTCAACATAAAGCCAGCAAGGAATCCTTCCATTTACAATCTGTCCTGCCTGTAGGATGTTCTGGGGCAATGGTGGCATGGAACATGTGGGAGTGGCCAACCAATGTTTGAGTGTAACTTGATGCCCAAGCCATGACAAGAAGCCCATGCCCTATGCTGCCCGGATGGCCAGGAAAGAGAGAGTGGATAGCCTGGAGACCTAGGGTAGAACCAAACACAACTGGCAAAAACAGAAAAGGAAAGGAAGAAGGGGAGAAAGAAAAAAGAAAGAAGAGAAAATAAAAAAGATGTCTAATGATATTGTGCTGTACTCATAAGTCAGTGCCTGTCCCGTTGTCACAGAGAGGGGTCCTATAGCAGCACATAGGAGCTTGTGCAGAGACCCACAGCCACAATGTCTAAATTGGAGGTCTCTATTGGGTCCCTCTCTTCGGAGATCAGGGAACCCTGCAGGAAGGAGGAAAGACTGTAGAAGTCAGAACGAAAAGAGGGCCTGAGGAAGGTAAAGCAGGACTCACATGCGCTCACAGAGACTGAGAAGGACGTTCGGGACGTGCACGGGTCTGTGCCAGGCCCTCTGTTTATGTTATGGCTGTTACCTGGGTGCTTGTGCGGGACCCCTAAGAATGGCTACAGGTTGATTTCTGACTCTGTCTTACTTTATCTTGTTTCCTCCGGTCTGGTTGTTGTCTCTTGGAGATCTACTCTTTTCTGAAGAGGAAACAGAAGGAGAGAGGACCTAGGGGAAAGGGGAGGTGGCGGGAGCTAGTGAAGTCGAGATGTGCTTGAGATGTATTATATGAGAGAAGAAATCTATTTTCAATAAAAATAAAAATAACTATGCCTGCTTACTTCTTGGGCCCATTTGCTTGGAAATCTGTTTTCTCTCCTTTTATCCTGAAGTGATGGCTATCCTTGCTGTTGAGGCATGCCTCTTAGATACAGCAGAAAATTAGTCCCTGCAATGTGTGAGTCTGTGACTTCTTATTTGAGACAATGTAGTTATCAATGAGCAGGGGTTTTTGTTTGTTTGTTTTTGTTTTTTAATTGAGTCCTACTATTTTGAGGTTGTGCTGTAGGTATTTCTCTGCCCCTTTTGATTTATTGTTCCTGGATTGTTTATTCCTGCATCCCTTTGGGTGTGGTTAAACTCCTCAGACTGAAATTGTCCTTCTAATACTGCCTATAGAGCTGGACTACCAGATAGAAATTGATTAAATTTAGTTGTACAGTGGGATGCTTTTCTTTCTCAGTTGGTTGTGACTGATGGTTTTGTTGGGTATACTCTGGGGTGGCACCTGGTTTCTCAGCTCCAGCATGACATCTGTTGAGCCCCTCTGGCTTCCGGAGTCTTCACTGAGCGGTCAGCCAGCTGTTACCCTAATTGGCCAGCCTTTGTGTATGACCTGGTTTTATTTTCCCTGTAACTTTTCCAGTTCCTACCCTTGTTTTATGTATTTGATCTTTTGATTATTGGGTATCATGGGAAAATTTGTTTCTGGGATTATTTGCTGTTCTGTATGCTTCTTGTACCTTGATAAGCATCTTCTCTTTTTTTTAGAATGAGAAATTTTTCTTCAATGACTTTGTTAAAAATATTTTCTGTGCCTTTATACCTGTAATTCATAAGTTTGGTTTTTGGTTTGGTTTGGTTTGGTTTGGTTTTGGAGACAGGGTTTCTCTGTATAGCCCTGGCTGTCCTGGAACTCACTCTGTAGACCAGGCTGGCCTCGAACTCAGAAATCCGCTTGCCTCTGCCTCCCTAATGCTGGGATTAAAAGCGTGCACCACCACTGCCCAGCCCCAGATTTCTTATATATTTTGTTCCTGAAGTTTTTCAGGTTTAACATTTTCTTTGATTAAGCTATTCATTTCTTCTACTCTGTCTTCAAGGCCTGAAATTCTCTCTTCCATGTTTTTTAATCTGTTGGTAAGGTTTACCTCTGAAGTTTTTGTTTGCATTCTAAGATTTTTTTTTTAAGTTTTATTTCTGTTTGTGTTTTCTTTAGTGAATCTATTTCTTTTAAATTCTGTTTTCATGTCTTGTAATGTTTTCATTTTCTTTTTTTTCTCTTTAAGATTTATTCTGTTTTATGTGTATGGGTATTTTGCCTGTATGCACAGATATGTGCACCACATGCATGCCTGGTGGATGGATCCCCTAGACCTGGAGTTACAGGCAGTTGTGAGCTGCTGTGTAGATGCTGGGAATTGAACCCAGGTCCTCTAGAGGAGGAGCCACTGCTCTTATCCTCAGAGCTGCCTGTCTAGTCCATTTTCATTATTTCATTAAATTGTATTTTCATGGTCTTCATTAAGGCTTTTATCAAGATCCTCTTTAAGGTCCTTGGACACATTCACGATTGATATTTTGAAGTCTGCAGGCAACCATGGAGTTGGCCCAGCCCAGCTGCCTTGAGAGGCTTGCATCATAGATTTTTCAAGTTAGAGTTCATGTCTCCTGGGGCAAAATGTCCCCTCTAGTTCCCAAGAGACCAATGTACTCTCTCAGGCAGTGAAACATTCCAGCTGCTTTGTGTTTCTCTGTATGTTCCCTTAGTGGTCAAGGAGTCATCCAGAATTGGCAGGACAATTGGTCTTAGACATCATTCTTGTGTACCTGTACACTTTTCATACCTCACTGCATTCTGACAATCACAACTGTATTGATCTTGGCAAGATTGTAAGAAATCTGGCACACCGTTGCATTCTACTTCTGATAAATGTATAAGAGCTCTGATTGCTCTCAAGAAAAAGTTACAACCTCAGTGTTGCTGTGTTCCCTTCCAGCGGAACCTGGTTTCATTGCTTGTGGCCATATCAGGTGACCTTGGCCCAGTAAGCATGGGTGCTCACAGAAGTCCTTCTCTTGTGCTTCAGCTAAACAGCTTTTCTTGGGCCTATTGTAACACAGTTGCTGGCTTCTGGAGGAAAAATACTGTATTGTATGTTCATGTTTTTCTTTTTGCATCTGGAGTTAAGATGTTGGTATTGTTTCTTTATATATAAATCTGTCCTTTTGTGGCTGTTGTCCCACTCTGGATCATTACTGTGGTGACTGTGAGGTGCCTGGTAGAGAGTGTTTCTGCAGGTTAGTAACACAAGGAGTGGAAATACGCTAATGTAAAGGCTCAGAAGGGCAGCAGGAAAGAGGAGACCGTTAGACTGGGCCAAGAGGCAGAGTTCCCAAGTAATGGAAGTGCGGTAGAAGGAGGGGCTCTCTCAGGGAGAAAGCATCAGGACTAAGAGTGAGTCTCAAATTGGAGCTTTCTAGTTGAGAATGTACTGTGCCTTTCAGAAAATCCTAGAATAAATTGATAGGTTCTCTCTTTAGAAGACATTCCCTATCTGCTTCTGGGCCAGATATACTGTATCTTAGACCTTTGTTACCAAATGTGCAGAGGTATCTGTCTGTTTTATAGATTGGTTGCCTTCAAATTAGAATTGATTTGACAAACTCTACTTCACTGACAAGCTGAATCATTCATACTGACTTTCTTTAGTTTACTGGGTGGTGTCTGTCTCTCAATGTTAAGCTGCTCCACAGAAACATCCTGTCCTGATACTTTCAAATAAATATCATGTTTGCGTTCAGTCTCTACTCCTTCCTTTGGTTTTTCCCTCACCACAGAGAAGAGTGGTGTTTCCTTTGCTGCTGCTCCGCAAAAAATATACTTACTCTGTAATGAATGCTCACACAGCTAAGAGCCAGGAGCCAGAGACGAAGCTGGCTGCAGTGGACAGGGCAGAGGCACACACAACTTGTACTGTCTCTTTAAGCTGTAGTGGGT
>JADRCH010000005.1:689944-704074 GCA_019843965.1 Rhynchomys soricoides | reverse complement strand
GGCAGAGGCACACACAACTTGTACTGTCTCTTTAAGCTGTAGTGGGTCAGGCAGAGGCACACACAACTTGTACTGTCTCTTTAAGCTGTAGTGGGTCAGGCAGAGGCACACACACAACTTGTACTGTCTCTTTAAGCTGTAGTGGGTCAGGCAGAGGCACACACAACTTGTACTGTCTCTTTAATTCCTTGGTCATTGATTCACCTGCCATTTTCATTTCTCCGTTGTGTCTCATTTTCCAACATAGTTTCCTAGATCTCATTACGACTTACAAATGCACAGCACATTATCAACTGTTCTTTAGAAAAATGCTATATTCGTTGCTTTACTGTTTCATTCAGTATTGGGCACTTGTGAGTTTTAAATCATTAAGAATTGAAATTATAGAAAATATATGTATAAGTGTAAAACAATTTTTAAGTGTTTTTCTAAGTCTTATACTGACAAAGAGTTTTATAATTATAGCTAATTTTGACAATTGTGAGCAAGTATCTTACAGATAACTTAATCTTAGTTTTTTTTTCTATTAAGAGTAAAGTCATCAGAACACTTAGTAAAAAAATTTCTCTTTGCATATTAATCTTTACTATGTAGCAGCAAATACTCAAGCACTGAAAGACATTAAGCTTCACAGTATCTATTAAAACTATTGTCTAGTTCCTTTTCTACTGATGTGATAAAACACCACGGTCAAGACAGTTTACGAAAGAAAACATTTAATTTGGACCTTGCAGTTCTAGAGGGTGAGTTCATGTTCATCATGGCAGAAAGCATGGCAGCAGGGGGCCAGGCATGGTGCTGGGGCAGTAGCTCAGAGCTTGCACCTTCATTCACAAGCACGAGGCAGAAAGAACAAAGTGGGAAACGGTGTGGGCTTTTGGGACCTCAGAGCCCTCCCCTGTGACACATCTGCTCCTGCAAGGCCACACCTCCTCATACTTCTCAAAGCCCCACCATCTTGGGACCGATATTGGGACATACGCCTATGGAGGTATTCTCATTCAAACCACCATATTCCACTTCCTGGTACCGCGTAGGCACGTGGCTGTGTCATAATGCAAAGTGCATTTATTTCCACTTCGAAAGTTCCCACAGTCATTCACACCCTCAAGATTGTTTTAAAGTACAGCGTGTCTTCTGCGACCCAAGACAATCTCTTAATTCTAATCTCCCCTCAAAACAAAAAGCAAATTACGCATGTCTAGCATATAATGGTGCGGAACCCACGTTACTATTCCAAGAGGGAGAAAAGAGGCAGAGTGAGGAAATGTTGGCTCAAAGCAAACTCCAAATCATGTAGTTCGGTGGCAGCTTGAATAGCTCTGCCCTTCCGGCTTCACTGATTCAACACACTTTTCTCTGGTTTCATTCTGTCTGCAGCTGCCCTTAGCTCTCACACCTCTTACATCCCGACTTCCCGGGGCTCTGCAGAGCAATCCAGGCTTCACTTTCACTGTTATGGTTGGACCCTCCCTCCCCTCCTCTGCCCCCTCAGAATAGCTGTAGCCATTTTGTTCCATGCCTGCCAGTTATTTCATATTGCTGCTGTAGCATGTCTGCCAGTCATTGACACAGAGAAGTGTCTTGGCTCAAGGACATGCTGACCACATACCCTGTTTTGTTCTGTATATTCGGAATGTTTTGTATGACGTTTGCTAATCTTTTTTTTTTTTTTTTTTTGGTTTTTCGAGACAGGGTTTCTGTAGACCAGGCTGACCTCGAACCCAGAAACGCGCTTGCCTCTGCCTCCTAAGTGCTGGAACCACGGCCATACCACCCTGAACGAGCCCGATCTCGTCTGATCTCGGAAGCTAAGCAGGGTCAGGCCTGGTTAGTACTTGGATGGGAGGTTTGCTAATTTTAAGAAATTCCACGCGGGGCAGTGGTGGCACATGCCTTTAATCCCAGCACTTGGGAGGCAGAGGCAGGCGAATTTCTGAGTTCGAGGCCAGCCTGGTCTACAGAGTGAGTTCCAGGACAGCCAGGGTTACACAGAGAAGACAGGGTGTCTCAAAAAACCAAAAACAAAACAAAAAGAAAGAAAGAAAGAAAGAATAAAAAAAAGAAAAAGAAATTCCGCAAAGTTTTACGTAGGACCCATAAAATCAAAGGTCAATATGAACAGCTATGTCTAAAAAGGCTTGAGTCAGAGCTGATCACCAGGCACCTTCCTGTTTTTGTGGCTGACAATGAAGAATGCTACTAATAAGCCAAAAAAGTTGTAATACTTATGTTTCGTTGTCTCAATGTTCTGAAATTCCCCTGTTCACCACCCATCCCCCCCTTACCTTACTCAGAACCAATCAGCTTAAAGGTTCCTAGAAAGCCAACTGCTCCCCTCCTTGCCTGGATTTTCCTATAAAAAGCCTACCCTGAAAGCAGACTAGTACTTCAATTAGGCTTCCGAGTCCTTCTTGCAGTCCTGAACGTTGCATTCAGTCTAACTGTTCTTGCCTAACTGAGATCTGTGTTCACATGGTTTGTGTGGTGATTGCTGAGCCTTAACACTCACAATCTCACAGACAGCCTCTCGGGACCTGCATGCCTGGACTTCTTCCCAACTCCCCTGGTCTCGGTAGCTCTCCTTAACAGCAGAGGAATATGCCACATCCCGTTTACTTGTACATCCTTTAGAATACTAAAGCCAGAACTGTCTGGCCAGTGCTGCCAGTGGGATGGAGCCTGGTCCCAGCTTGAATTACAGTTTCGTAAGCTTTGATTTGCTGCTTTTTATAACTCTTACTGGGGCCCCTTGCTTTTATAAACGGCATGCTTAGCTGGGTGGGGTCTTGCCAGAGTGAACCACTTCCTTCATTGCATCTGACCTCCCCTTATAGACTTCAACCCAAGCTCTGGCTCCAATATTAAATCCTGCAGTGCTTTTTTTCCCCCTTCAAACTGTGTATTTTATATTCTTTTTTCCTTGCTTGCCATTATGCTGTAGACCTGCATAAAATGATTATTAATAACCATGCAACAGAGTCAATGCTAAGTTGTCTTAAAATCCTCTGCTAATGAAATTAGTCTAAAACTTTTCAGTGGAGGCCCGGGCAGGTTCTTAGGACAGGAGCAGAAATCAGCCACATTCTTTGCCAAAGTACCGGAAGAATGGTCTCTAGCCCGGTTGCTAATAGGGAAACGTCTTAAGCGGGCCTCCTCACTCATATTGCTCTCAGCATTCTTGCATTCCAAGCTCCTATTAAAAGGGTCCATTAAGTTTACTTACAATGTTCAACCATTTTCTTAGTCCAAAGTTCCGAAGTCTCCCACATTCTTCAAAATAAAACAAAACAAACAAACAAACAAAACAACAACAACAACAACAACAAAAGAAACACGGTTATGCCTATCATAGCAATAGCTGGATCCCTGGTACTAACTTCTGTCCTATTTTTTCTATTGCTATGACAATGCACTTTTGTAGGGGGATGAGCTAAAATCTGGTCCCTAATTGTTTCTTGATTATGTCGATAAAGATGGCAGAAGCCCATCGCTGGGTGAAGATAAAGAGGCAGGATTTCTGGGTCCCAGAAGGAAGAGGAGGGAAAGAGAGAAAGGGTTTTTTGGCCAGGTTTGGCGAGAGGGGCAGGTAGGGTCTGGGGGCAACTAGAACTGTTGGCAGCCTCCGCCACTGTCGGAATTCTGATATAGGAGAGCTGACGAGTTTAGAGCAATAGATTCTTTGCCCAGCAGTTGTGTTATCTGGATGGTTTGAAAATATTAAAAATGTCTGGTGTTTTCTATCTGTGGCGACTCCTGTGGCCAGGAGAAAGGGCGCTGACTGGGCAGTTGTTAGAGGCTTGACAAAGCTGGCCATGGGGGCTGGGTGAGATGGCCACAGCCAGTACCAGGCAAGGAGCTAGCACAGATTTTTAAAATTACACATAACACACTATGACAAAGAGAATTTATAAAAGACAGCATTCAATTTCGGACTCATAATTCCCGAGGGTTGGAGTCCATAATCACTATGGTGGGAAGCATGGCAGCAGGCAGACAGGCAGGCAGGCAGGCACTAAGGCAGTGACCACTGAATTACTTCTTGATCCACAAACAGGAGGCAGAGGAAACTAACAAGGAATTGAAAGAGCTTCTGAAACCACAAAGCCCTTCCTCAGTGACACACCTCCTTCAACATGACCACAACTCAACTGTTCCCTAACAGTTCCACCAACTGGAGACCAAGCATTCAAATACATGAGCCTTTGAAGGCCATTCTCACTCAGAACACCGCAACTATTGTGTTAAATTATTCTAACAATAGTGCTGGTTGCTGGTAGGGCACAGTTCAGGAGTTGAAAGAGACTGAAGTAGAGATACAAAGTCAGAAGTTTGAGTCTCGTCAGGAGTATGCTAGCATTTTGTTAAAGGACCGTTAGAATATCTTGAGTGTTTGACTCTGCATACCTGTGAGAGAGAAGCAAGAGAGTTGTGCTGTAGATGTGTGTGTGCTCCTAAGTTCATTTTGAAACATATTCCACAATATGGTGACACTTGGAAGTGAGGCCTTTTGAAGCTTATTAGAACATGAAGTTCTGATTCTGTGAATGAGACTGATTCCCTCTTAAAGAGACAACCATGTAGTGCACAACTGCCTGTACCTCCAACTCCAGGGCATCTGATGGCTTCTGGCCTCTAAGAGTACCTGAACACATAAATAAGAAACTTGAATGTTTTATTTTTAATTATGTATAAATGTATGTTTGCATGTATGGGGTTCCTTTATGCCTTCTGATTTCTGAAGTCCCAGCAGGCGGGCAGCAGTCTAGGGACTAAGAGATGCACCCTCCCCAAAGTTGTTGGTATCCTGACTGTGGACTTTGCAGCCATACAATTTTACTAGAGATTTCTACCAAAGATTTAAACACAAACTCAAAATTTATCTCCCAATATTGGAAAGATGGGCCTAGTAGATTTATCCAGAGCAATTTATGCAATAAAATGAAATAAAAGGTGTCAAAATAGGAAGAAAAAAATAGTCCATTTGCAGACATATGATTTTCTACATGATTATACACTTGGTGTAAGATTCACCAAGTCATTTCCTTCAATGTGACATCTGTGGCCCCAACCCCCTTTCTCGTTGTCTTGACTATGTCTTCACAATTCATCAGCTTTTCTCCAGGGCTTAAGCTGGTTTCCAGCACCCATGTGGGGCAGTGTGCAAGCACTTGTAACTCCACTCCAGGGCATCTGATCACCTCTTCTGGCCCTCCATGAGGATTAGAACACATGTGGCATATGCATACACATAAATAAGAAACTCAAATTTTTGTTTTTAATTATGTATAAATGTATGTGACTCTGTGGGTGAGTTGCTGGTGTCTTAAGGGTCTTCACTGAAACTCTAGTTATATGTGGTTATGAACTGCCCAGCATGGGTGAACACAGGTCTCCTGGAAGAACATCGAGAGGTA
This sequence comes from Rhynchomys soricoides, assembly GCA_019843965.1. Classification (NCBI taxonomy): domain Eukaryota; kingdom Metazoa; phylum Chordata; class Mammalia; order Rodentia; family Muridae; genus Rhynchomys; species Rhynchomys soricoides. The sequence continues at coordinate 698,657 of JADRCH010000005.1, read as the reverse complement.
TTGAATCACTGAGCTGTCTTTCCAGCACTGTTTATATACGAAGGATTTTGTATAGATATAAAACTATGCACATTATAAATGAAGGATTCATATTATACATGTATATTATATATGAAGGCTGTGAATATTATACATGAATCTGTCCATATATTTTCATATATAATATATATGAATCTATGCATACATACAATATAAACAAATATACGTGAATCCTTCTTATAGATGAAGGATTTTGTATAGATGTAAAACTATGCACATTAAATACAATTGTGTTTTTCTCTGCTCAGAATTTGGCTCACTTAAATCTTGAACTCAGTAAAGTGTAGAAGAAAAGTTTTTCTCCCCTGTTTGATATTGAACTGTGAGCATTCTTTGTGCGAATTAGGCCTTTTCACTCTTTCGTGCTGTTGAAAAAGTATACAGGTTGTGAGTCATTTCTTCCTCCTCCCCCCTCCCCCTTTCCTTCTCTCTCCACTTTGTTATAAAATCTTAAGCCAATGAAGACTTAAACTTTGTTGTAATTGATTCTTTTTTAACGTTATGCAGCCCCTCCCATTTCTACTGCATATGTGTATAGCTCTGGTTTACACATCTACACTTTCAATCAACTCCGGGTTTGTTTTCTATGATGGCGTAAATCTTTATGTCCCATCTCAGACACTGTAGTGCTCCTAGTCCTCTGATTTTGGACTCCTCATGCATGAAGACAGCCTCTGCGGGTGCTTTGCTGCCTCTGGGTTCTGTATGGCTTTTGCCCGGACTCTATATCTTATTGTTATGAACTTTTCAAAGTAGTAAAACAAAATGTTTTATAGTACATGTTCTTCTAAGATGTTAAAGGAAACCTGTTAAAAAGCACCACGTGGACACTGAAATTCGTGGCCACTTTAATAGTCACCACACCAGTGTTTACACACACTTATTTGAAAATTATAGGACAAGTTGTGCATGTCACATTCACATTATTACTCTTATTAGAACAAATACAACCAGATATTTACTACATCAGTATAACACACAAGGTTTCTGTTTGCTTCAAGCTTCTCAGTTAAAGGAGACATTAATTAAATCAGGTGAAAGTCCACAAGTTCATTATTATCAATAATAAATAAGAAAAGTTATTTTTGACATGTCTAACATTTTGACAACCTTGAGTTACACTTACAATATTCTATTTCCAAAAAATCATAAATTTACAAGGGTCACTGTCAGGGTGAAAATACATATTTTTATTTTCTAAAAATGCTATTAGGATTTGATATTTATTTTTCACATATATGGCATGTTAGAAAGTAAAAATACATGTGGGCAATTCTGTGTATTGTGCAGGTTTAAGAGAGGGCGTGGTTTGGGAGCAGACAAACCTGTGTTCAATTACTAGCATTGTTCCTAGTCCATGCTGTATGATGCTGGTCAATTACCTCTTGGTGCTGGAACTAGGATGCAAATTTAAAATGTATCGTGAATACTAAATGAGTATGAATTTACTTCCATATTTTTCACAGGGTAGCAATAGTGAAATATCACAATCTTACACTGCAATTTAAAAAAACAAAACATTGGTGAAATCGACAAATAGCAATTTATACTGAAAAATTGCACTTTTAATAAATAAACATCTCATCAGGAATAAATTTTCCTAATAAAGCTTAATGCCTACTCTGTCCTGATTTTAAAGTAAATACTAAAATATGATAAAATAGTCAATGATTAAGGACTTTTGGCTTTATTTTGTGCTGCTGATACAAAAATAATGGCTATATTTAAGGCTTCTTAAGTGATTGTAGTTGCCCTGAACCAATCTCTAGTCTCTGAACTGTGACACCAGTTCCAACAGACCCACTGTCCTCAAGGACCATGACAGAGCACTCATGACACTTCATATAGAGCCGATCATGACCTCCTTTCTGAGTGTAAGTAAAAGTTTACATGGTGACACGTGACAGCTCAGTTCTTCAGAATGAGCCACACACACAATCACACACCCGTCTTTTGCATGCTAAGCATATGATACTTGGAAGAAATGGGATTCTGGAAAGTCACATGTGTGTGGACTAGGCCAGTCCATCTAGCAATTCCTGAACACGGAGGCTCACGTCGCTTTTACTTCCCAGTCTCCCCCTAAATTTGACTAAAAAATCCCATCTTCCAGGGAATTTGCCCTTACCCAACTTCACACCCTCCCTTGTATACTGTACATTTATTAATGTCAACTTGCATATATTATTTTGGGGGTAGTTATTGGGGGGGGCCTTAACTTCTAGCTATAACGAGTTCTTTTACTTTTGAACATCCTGCATTGTTGAGCACAGTACTGTGTACATACGTGTAAATGTGGCATACCTGCGTCTGTGTGTGTGCGCACATGCATGCCTGCATGGGTGTCTACTGAATGAATAAAAACCTAAAGAACCTGGGTGTTTGTAGAGTAAAAAATTACATAACTTGACAGAAACAAGAACTGCTGGTACAGAGTGGTCTGATTTCCAAAAGTAGATCTGTTTGGTCTACAACGTCAATAATAAAACACCAATAACAAAAAGGTAGTGGGAAACTGTTTTAAAAAACCTTTATGAAATATTCCAAAAGGCTTTTTGATAAATTATTATTATTAAAAGCACCAAACCAAACATTTTACCTAGTATCACTGAATAATGGCTTAATAGTTTTCTATGACATAAGCACATAGACTTATGTTTAAGACAAAGAATACTGAAAAGGAACAGGTGTTGTGAATCAGGATGAGAAGGCCATCTGCTCTAGTTAATAGATAATACGTATATGGCAATAAATTGAAATATTCTTCTGTGGTGCCTATGCATGGAATATCAATTAAAAGGATTGTTTACATCAAGATGTTAGAGATATCAGGAGTTGTTTTGGTACTGGAAAACATGACACAATACTGAAACTTCTATTTAACCAGAAAAAAATTTGTTTATAGTATTTATTAATACTAAAATAGGATATAATAAAAAATTATTCTCAATGTGTTTATTTTCAAATTTGCCTGACAGTGTCCTTTTAAGAAATCTGACAATTTATAGTTAGATAAGATATATTTGAATTTCACTTTCATGACTGAAAAAATTCCTTACACAATAACAAAAAACAAACAGTAGCTTCTTACTGAAGTGCTCTGCAATTTACACTTAAAGCTTGGCAGTAGGACAAACATCCATTGGACTGCTCATACGTTAAATTATATCGCTTGTTCTATGCCTTATACAAAGAATTACAAAATAAATACAAAGGAGGCATAACATCCAGGATCACAAATATGGGCTGTTTTAGCTGTCGTCCTAAATGATAGTTTGTGTTGCATTCAACTTTATTTTTGGACCCAAGAAACTTTTATCTTTAAATAAAATATGGAGATAAAAGTCAAGTATAAAGTGTAAGCATAGAACCCCATCAGATTTCCCCCTCGGTATCTGGGGAAGTAAACTATGAGACAAGGGCAGTTATTTGTGCTGCTGTAATTGCATCCTTGATACTTGGAGCACCCAACAGCATTGGCAGAACACACACTCTGAGATGACAGCATTGGCCAATTACAAGCTTAGTTAAGTGGTTTCTTCCTTGGAGAAAAAAAGATGCTAAGCTAAGATTTTTTTTTTTTTTTTTGCTTCCTCTTTAATTCTTTTTCTCTAACATACAACGGTAACATTAAAGCACTTTTTGAAATGCTCACTAGTAACTGTTTCCAACAACACAGGGGAACTGGGTTAATTTACACAGTTAATACAAACAAATGACCAGTGTAGATATTAGGGTGAGGTCCTAGGATTTGTTACACGGAGAGCTAAACTTGCAAGAGATCTCATGGCAAAAGTAGACACTTTGTGACATACCCCAGCTTTTGAAATATAGTTAGAAGCTAAACGAAACAGCCTTTCTGCGCCAAAGGTATTGAAGTGCCCAGGAAGCACCTTCTCCACAAGACCTCTGTCCACCAACTCTATGAGACGCTCACAAGTTCCAACATAGTCACTGATCCTGCTGTATGGGAGCCAGTCAATCAGTGATCCATCATACACGACGTCACCACTGAAGAGTACCTTGCGGTCTTTATCATGTAAGCAAATACTGCCTCTGGAGTGACCTGGCATGTGCATAACAGTGAGCTGTCTGTCGCCAAGGTTGATCACATCCCCTAAAATAGAAACAGAAGTTACCGATAAATACATGACAGTGTACTTGATGTTAATCACTGAGAAAAGCAAAGGGCCATTAAATGGGTTTTGAGGAAATTGAGGGTAGCAGTAGCTTCACTTTCATGCTTCTCCGTGTGTGTGTGTGTGTGTGTGTGTGTGTGTGTGTGTGTGTGTCAGGGGGACTGCCATAACTCAATGATAGCTTGGGCAACAGTGATTTACAAGTTTTCCTGAGCTACAAAGTGAGAGCCTATCTCAAAAAAGACCAAAATAAATCAGTAAATAACAAAAACAAGAGAAAATTAACCAGAGTACAGAAGACCAAAACACTTATTAATCAAGTTAATATATTTGACATATATAAAACACTTTACACACAGAGAGATAACATTTATTTGACTATACATCAATATTAATTTGCCTATAATGCTAAGACGTAAAACAAGTTTCAATAAATTTAAAGGAATAAAATGCAAAATATACCCTCTGACCACAATACAATTAAAGTATTATTAGAAATAGCATAATAAGAAATAATAAGCAGATAATTTATAGTGCATCTTAAATAACAAAAATAGTAGAAAATTAAAGAGACGGCAAGTGGGAATACAGGAAACATCCACAGATACAACCACTATACTTCCCACTGGCTGGTGAAAGCAAAAGGGCTTAGGAAGTACCCTGGGTTGAAGTAATTTGAATGGAATCAAAACATATCAAAGTCTGTGGAAACCAATAATGCAGTATTTTCAGTTACTTTAAATGCTTGTTTTATAAAGCATTAAGTATTGAGATCAATTCCAAAGACACTGTCCTAAGAAGGTAAGAGCAAACAAACACAAATATGCATTAAGAAAGACACTATAGCTGGCCGCAGAGTTGACTCAGTCACAATGCCTGCCACAAAAGCATGGAGATCCAAGGGTGGATCTTCAGCACTCATCTAAGAAGGCCAGGTATGGTTGCATGCATTGGTAACAGGGCATAGGAAAAGTCCTGGACTTTCTAGCTAGTCAGAGTAGCTAATTGGTGAGCATCAGGTGTTCTTGCAGAGAACATGGGTTAGCTTTCCAGCACTAACATAGCAGCTGTAACTCCTGTTCCAGGGGAGCACAGGCTTGCCCTGGACTCCTTGGCAACAGGTATGCAGTGTACATGCAGACAAACATTCATATACATAGAACACAAATAAATCATTTTTAAAAAGGGTTATAGGAAAAATAGAATAGAAAACAAATGTCATTAGAGAAAAATCAGTAAAGACAAGTTGGTTTTTGAATAATGCAACAAATTGTTATACCCTTAATAAGCAAAACAAATCAAATATTGAAGAAAAGACAAATTCCCAGAATGAAGAATGAAAGGAGGAATGAAAGAAGAATGAAAAACAGCACTGAGTGGTTAAGAAGCAAAGGAGCCTGGCACCCATTCATATGTCACAAAACAGAGAAGGCTCAAACCTCAGCTCACTCACCCTTGTACCAGGATGGTTCCAGTACTCGAAACCTCATCAAACTGCTTCTCCTACACATTAGTTTCTGCTGCCTTGGTACTGTTAGCTTGATATATAGGCTTTTACATTTTTGCTGTCTCGTGGGATATGATTGAGACACTAAACCTAGGAATCCATTAGATAAAAGAAACTGAGATATGAACAAAAGGCAGAAAAAAATCTAGTCAGTGATTTATAGCCTAGACTCCCCAAATCTAAACACAGTGACATCAAAGCACAGTGCACATTTAGAGTCTTATACCAACATGACGAGAGACCTGTTACAGGCAAGATGACAAAAACACAGAACAAGGAACAATATTAGGGATGTAAGAGAAAGATGCCAACTGACATACAAAGCAAACACATATAAATAACATTAGACCGCTCAATACAACTAAATGTTATGAGAGCTTGAATGGTGTATTTCAAGCCCTGGAGGTAAATAATGTCTAACAAAGATCTATAGCTAGGTTATCTTTTAAAATCAGCAGATAGGGGTATTCTGAGAACTTAAAAAGTTAAAGAAATTCATTGCCACCAAGCTAGCATGGCAGAATATAGATGAATTCAAATCAGAGAGAAGAAATGCAGTATCAATCATGATAACACAGGAGAGAATACATTTATGAGAGGGATGGATGGATGAAAGCAAAACAAGCAATGATGAATCATATCCAAATTACTTAATCCCCAAACCCTTAATTGGTACAGGAGAGAAAGAAAATAACAAAGAACAACACAACTGTTTTAGTCAGGATTTCTATTCCTGCACAAACATTATGACCAAGAAGCAAGTTGGGGAGGGTTTATTGAGCTTACACTTCCATGCTGCTGTCCATGACAAAAGTAAGTCAGGACTGGAACTCAAGCAGGTCAAGGAGCAGGAGCTGATGCAGAGGCCAAGGAGGAGGAGCTGATGCAGAGGCCAAGGAGGAATGCCGCTTACTGGCTTGCTTGCCTCTCCTGGCTTGCTCAGCTGGCTTTCTTATAGAGCCCAAGACTACCAACCCACAGGTGGTACTACTCACAAGGGGCCCTCCCCCCTTGATCACTAATTGAGAAAATGCCTTACCGCTGGATCTCATGGAGGCATCTTCTCAACTGAAACTTCTTTCTCTGTGATAACTTCAGCTTGTGTCAAGTTGACACATAAAACCAGCCAGTACAACAACCAAACAGAAAGGCAACCAATGAAACAAGAGAAATTGCCAAACTCTAAACATAAATGATATTAACTCTACACTTTAAAGGTCTGTACTAACTGATTGGGTTAAAAAATAAGATTGAACTCCATGTTATCTAAAAGAAACACACCTCACTGACAAAGACACAGGTGGGACTGAAATGGTGAGAATCACCACACCCTCAAGTGGAAACACCAAAGCTGGCCTACCTACTCTTGTAGTTGATAGGGCAGACCTCAGCCCAAAACTAACCAGAAGTGATAAAGCAGATCATCACATAGCAAAGCAGGTAATGATTAACCAAGAAGACAGAATTATTTGTATGCATCAAAAATATTGGGGCTCTCAATTTATCCAACAAATATTAACAGACATAAAAGGAGAAGTAGATCCTGATAAAAGCAACAGTGGACAGCTTTATGTAACTCTTATCTTTAGAGAGGTCATCCATACTAAAAACCAATAAAGAAATGTCAGAGTCAATCTACACTATATGTCAAATGACCGACTATAGAATATTAATCTTCTTTACTTCACATATTCTTATGAGCAGGCCATGAAACCTTCTCTGACATAAATCACATTTTAGGCTATAATGCAGGTGTCTACAAGTGAAAAAAAATACAACTTATCAAATCATAATTGAATAAAACTAGAAACCAATAAGAGAAATGACAGAAATTATGTGAACAAATGGAGGACTGGACAACATGCTCTTGAAAGACCAGATGACAAGGAGGACATCAAGCAGATTACAATAAAATCCCCAAGATAATTAGGGAATACTTTGAAAACATATTTTAAAAACAAAAAACCACAAATAACCCACCAAAATTAAATTAAGAAAATACAAACAACTCAAACAGGCCTATAACAAGCAATGAAATAAGAGCCATAGTAGACTCTCAACATGCTGGGCAGTGGTGGCGCACACCTTTAATCCCAGCACTTGGGAGGCAGAGGCAGGCAGATTTCTGAGTTCGAGGCCAGCCTGGTCTACAGAGTGAGTTCCAGGACAACCAGGGCTACACAGAGAAACCCTGTCTCGAAAAAAAACAAAAAAAAGAAAGAAAGAAAGAAATCAATTTTACACTAATAAAAACTAGAGAAAGGCAGTATGAAACATGAAACAAAGTAATGAACACTTCTAACTAAACTAGTCCCCAAACCTTAAAACACAGGCAAATAAAATTCAACGGCGTATAAACAGGAAAACAACCAAGAGTTTATTGTAGAAAAATGTAAACTTGTGGGCCAGTGAGATGGCTCAGTGGGCAAAGGCACTGGCACTTGCTACCAAGCCTTCACCTGAGTGTGATTCCCAGGACCCACAGAGTGAAGGAGAATTGTCCTGTAAGGTAATCTATATTTCCTGCACCTGTGTGCCTTGGCACATTCTCTCTCTCTCTCTCTCTCTCTCTCTCTCTCTCTCTCTCTCTCTCACTCACACACACACACACACACTCTCTCTCTCTCTCTCTCTCCCCCCTAATAAATGTGAAAATATAAAATTTAATAATTATTTCAACTTGTGAAATCAAATATTTTTACTTATATGAGTAAATTAATTATAACAAATAACCGTAATACACTATATAATAGCATAAAGGAGAGCTGAGCATGGTGGCTCAAACCTATAATCCCAGCAGTTAAGAGATTGAGGAAAAGCAGAAATTTCATGCTAGTGGGGGGCTATATTGAGACTGTCACTAAAAATGAGGATGAAGATGAGCCAAAGGAGGCAGAGGTGGTGGTGGTAGAGGAAGAACAGGAGGAAAGGGAGGAGGAGGGGGAGGAGGAAGGGGAGGAGGGGGAGGAAAAGAAGGAGAGGAGGAGGAGGAGGAGGAGGAGGAGGAGGAGGAGGAGGAGGAGGAGGA
>JADRCH010000005.1:652816-689934 GCA_019843965.1 Rhynchomys soricoides | reverse complement strand
GAGGAGGAGGAGGAGGAGGAGGAGGAGGAGGAGGAGGAGGAGGAGGAAGCAACCATGAAATTATTTTAGAATACTGCCAGCAAAGTAGACAAAGAAGTAAAGGTCCTCAGCTTGATAAACGTTTCCTGTGGAAAACCTACAGGTAGTATTGCTCTCAACAGTAATGACTAAATGTTTTCTTTCTAAGGCAGGGGCATGGCACTCTCGACCTTAGGGAGTGCAACAAGCCAGGAGAACAGAAGTAAAGTCGTAAGTATTACAAAAGAAGAAACTGTATCTTTGTTAACTGGTACTATGACCTAATACAGAGAAATCCTTTGCTTGGAGTGTGGGTGTGGGTGTGTGTGTCCACCAAGGCCAGTACAGTACTGATCTGCAAGAGATAGGGAGGTAGTTGGATCCAGCACCATTCAGTTGCCAGTGTTGATTCAAACTTCTGGAGTCTGATCCTAAGTAGTTTACTTCAGTCCTATCTAAGCTCAGTACCATTTGTAGACTTGTTTCCTGTGTGTATAAATAGAGACAAATAAGCTCAGATAAAGTTCTGGGAAGGATTGGTGTGGCCTCTGCACATAGATAATGCAAAGGCTATCAACCACATCCATTCCCAGCCTTCTGGGCAGAAAACAGGTCTTTGTTTGAAGAGACAATCAGTCTTTAACATTCCTGGTTTTCCCAGTGCTTATCTGAAGCACAAGGACCTACAAGCTTCCTACACAATGTAATGAAGAAAAAGCCAAAGAATTGAGATAAAGAGAAAGGTTAGAAATCGTATAAGGTGATACTCAAATAGCCCAGTACCTCTGCTCGGAGAAACCTGCCCGAAACTCCCAGGACACAGGGACATACAAGCAGCCTGGGACAGGAGCCTTCAGGTCTCCTTCTGCAGCCGGGGACCTCAGTCTGTGCCACAAAGCTCCATAGCCAAATAGCACAGGGAGAAAGCTAGCCTCCCAGGAGTGTGGACAAGCCCATGAGTGGAAGTAAGACAAGCACCACTGCTCAGTGGGACATGCCCGGAATCCTCGGGACACAGGAACCAACGAACAGCCTGGGACAGGAGCCCTCCGGTTTTCACCTGTGGTTTACACCTGTGGTCTGTGCCATGCGGCAGTACGCGGCAGCTCCATACCAAAATATCGCAGGGAAAGAGCTACCCTCCCAAGAGTGTGGACAAGCCTGTGATCAGGGGGTAAGGCCAGCACCTCTGCTCCAAGAGACCTGCCCAAAACCCTCAGGACACAGGGACTGAGGAGTGGCCTTCCAGTTGGTTTCCTTCTGCGGCCAGAGAGCTGATCCTGTGAAACAGGGCTCCACACTCAGTGCCAGAAGAGAGCTGGGCTCCCAGGAGTGCCAACATACCTTCGAGCACAGGAAGACCACCATTTCTGTTCAAATTCCTCAATCAAGAGGGACCTTCGAAGAGCTGTCAGGACACAGGAACCAAGGAACAGCTAAGGACAGGATCCTTCTGGTTTCTATCTGCACCCCAGAGCTGACCCTGCACCACAGCTCTCCAAACCCAAATTCCTCTCAGAGAGAGCTGGTCTCCACAGCGTACTGACTCAAAGGCCAGCAGGATCGACAAGCCACAGTAAGAGAGAACAAGACCAGCTAGCACCAAAGATAACCAGATGTCAAAAGGCAAGGGCAAGAACATAAGGAACAGAAACAAAGGCAACTTGGCATCATCAGAACCCAGTTCTCCACCACAGCGAGCCCTGGATACCCCAAGACATCAGAAAAGGAAGACTCAGACTTAAAATCACATCTCAAGAGGATGATAGAAGATTTTTAAGAAGGAAATAAATAACTCCCTTAAAGAAATGCAAGAGAACACAGGTAAACAGATAGAAGCCCTTAAAGAGGAAATACAGGAAAACACAATCGAACAGGTAAAGGAAATGAACAAAACCACACAGGATATAAAAATGGAAACAGAAACAATAAAGAAATCACAGAGGGAGACAACCCTGGAGATAGAAACCCTATGAAAGAGATCAGGAGTCATAGATGCAAGCATCACCAACAGAATACAAGAGATAGAAGAGAGAATCTCAGGTGCAGAAGATACCTTAGAAAACATGGACACAACAGTCAAAGAAAATGCAAAATACAAGTAGCTCCTAACCCAAAACATCCAGGAAATCCAGGACACAATGAGAAGATCAAACCTAAGGATAACAGGTATAGAAGAGAGTGAAGATTCCCAACTTAAAGGACCAGTAAATATCTTCAACAAAATTATACAAGAAAAGTTCTCTAACCTAAAGAAAGAGATGAACATAAACATTCAAGAAGTCTAAAGAACTCCAAATAGATTGGACCAGAAAAGAAATTTCTCTTGTCACAAAACAGTCAAAACACCAAATGCAAAAAACAAGCAAAGAATATTAAAAGCAGTATTGGAAAAAGGTCAAGTAACATATAAAGGCAGACCTATCAGAATTACACCAGACTACTCACCAGAGACTATGAAAGCTAGAAGATCCTGGGCAAATCTCATACGGACCCTAAGAGAACACAACTGCCAGCCTAGGCTGCTATTCCCAGCAAAACTCTCAATTATCATAGATGGAGAAACCAAGATATTCCATGACAAAACCAAATTTACACAATGTTTCCACAAACCCAGCCCTACAAAGAATAATAGATGGAAAAAGCCAACACAAGGAGGGAAAATACACCCTAGGAAAAGCAAGAAAGTAATCTTTCAACAAACCCAAAAGAAGATAGCCACACAAACATAAATATAACATAAAAATAACAGGAGGCAACAATCACTATTCCTTAATATATCTTAGCATAAATAGACTTAATTCCCCAATAAAAAAGACATAGGCTAATAGACTGGATACATAAAGAAGACCCAGCATTTTGCTGCATACAGAAAATGCACCTCAGTGTTAGAGACAAACACTACCTCAGAGTAAAGGGATGGAAAACAATTTTCCAGGCAAATGGTCCCAAGAAACAGGCTGGAGTAGCCATTCTAATATCGGATAAAATCAACTTTCAACCAAAAGTCATCAAAGAAGATAAGAAAGGATACTTCATCCTCATCAAAGGAAAAAATCTACCAAGAAGAACTCTCAATTCTGAACATCTATGCTCCAAATGCAAAGGTATCCACATTCATAAAAGAAACACAAAGCACACATTGTACCTCACACAATAATAGTGGGAGACTTCAACACCCCACTATTATCAATGAACAGACCTTGGAAACACAAACTAAATAGAGACACAGTGAAACTAACAGAAGTTATGGACCAAATGGATTTAACAGATATCTATAGAATGTTTCATCCTAAATCAAAAGAATGTACCTTCTTCTCAGCACCTCATGATACCTTCTCCAAAATTGACCATATAATTGGTCACAAAACAAATCTCAACAGATATAAGAAGATTGAAATAATCCCATGCCTCCTATCAGATCATTATGGATTAAGGCTGGTCTTCAATGGCAAAAAAAAAAAAAAAAAAACCAAAAACAAAACAACAAAAAGCCCACATACACATGGAAGCTGAACAACACTCTACTCAATGATAACTTGGTCAAGGAAGAAATAAAGAAATTAAAGACTTCCTAGAATACATTGAAAATGAAAGTACAACATACCCAAACTTACGGGACACACTGAAAGCAGTGTTAAGAGGAAAACTCATAGCTCTGAGTGCCTCCAAAAAAGAAATTGGAGAGAGCATACACTAGCAGCTTAACAGCACACCTGAAAGCTCTAGAACAAAAAGAAGCCTATACACCCAAGAGGAGTGGAAGGCAAGAAATAATGAAATTCAGAGCTAAAATCAACCAAGTAGAAATAAAAAGAATAAATAGAAAAGAATACAAGAAATAAAAAAAACTATACAAAGAATAAACAAAACCAGGAGCTGGTTCTTTGAGAAAATCAACAAGATAGATAAACCCTCAGCCAGACTAACCAGCGGGCACAGAGACAGTATCCAAATTAACAAAATCAGAAATGAAAAGGGAGATATAACAACAGTATCTTCAGAAATTCAAAAAATCATCAGATCTACTACAAAAGCCTATACTCAACAAAATTGGAAAATCTAGATGAAATGGACAAGTTTCTAGACAGATACCAAATACAAAAGTTAAGTCAAGATCAGATAAACCATCTAAACAGTCCCATAACCCCTAAAGAAATAGAAGCAGTCATTAAAAGTCTCCCAACCAAAAAAGCCCAGGACCAGATGGGTTTAGTGCAAAATTCTAAGAAGATCTAATACCAAATAATTCAAAAGAAGACCTAATACCAATACTCTTCAAACTATTTCACAAAATAGAAACAGAACAAACACTACTCAATTCATTCTATGAGGCCACAGTTACACTGATACCAAAACCTCACAAAGATCCAACAAAGAAAGAAAACTTCAGATCAATTTCCCTTATGAATATTGATGCAAAAATACTCAATAAAATTCTCGCAAACGGAATCCAAGAACACATCAAAACTATCATTCACCATGATTAAGTAGGCTTCATCCCAGGGATGGTTCAATACCTGGATATCCATCAATGTAATCCACTACATAAACAAAACTCAAAGAAAAAAACCACATAATCATTTCATTAGATGCTGAAAAAGCATTTGACAAAATTCAACATCACTTCATGATAAAAGTCTTGGAAAGATCAGGAATTCAAGGACCATACCTAAACATAGTAAAAGCAATATACAGTCAACCAGTAGCCAACATCAAACTAAATGGAGAGAAACTTGAAGCATTACCACTAAAATCAGAGACTAGATAAGGCTGTCCACTCTTTCCCTATCTATTCAATACAGTACTTGAAGTTCTAGCTAGAGCAATTAGACAACAAAAGGAGGTCAAAGGGATACAAATTGGAAAGGAAGAAATCAAAATACCACTATTTGCAGATGATATGATCATATACTTAATCGACCCGGAAAAACTCCACCAGAGATCTGCTACAGCTGACAAACAACTTCAGGAAAGTGGCCGGATATATAATTAACTCAAACAAATCAGTAGCCTTCCTATACTTGAAGAATAAACAGGCTGAGACAGAAATTAGGGAAATGACACCCTTCACAATTGTCACAAACAATATAAAGTATCTTGGTGTGACTCTAACCAAACAAGTGAAAGATCTGTATGACAAGAACTTCAGGTCTCTGAAGAAAGAAATCAAAGAAGACCTCAGAAGATGTAAAGAACTCCCATGCTCAAGGATTGGCAACAATAACATAGTAAAAATGGCCATCTTGCCGAAAGCAATTTTCAGATTCAATGCAATCTTCATCAAAATTCCAAGTCAATTCTTCACAGACTTAGAAAGAGAAATTCTCAAATTCATTTGGAATAACAAAAAATCAGGATAGCAAAAACTATTCTCAACAATAAAAGAACTTCTAGGGGAATCAGCATCCGTGACTTCAAGCTGTACTACAGAGCAGTAGTGATAAAAACTGCATGGTATTGGTACAGTGATAGGCAGGTAGATCAATGGAATAGAACTGAAGACCCAGAAATGAACCCCCACACCTATGGTCACTTGATCTTTGACAAAGGAGCTAAAACTATCCAATGGAAAAAAGACAGCATTTCCAACAAATGGTGCTGGCTCAACTGGAGGTCAACATGTAGAAGAATGCAAATTGATCCATTCTTATCTCTCTGTACAAAGCTCAAGTTCACATGGATCAAGGACCTCCACGTAAAACCAGACACACTGAAGCTAATAGAAGAGAAAGTGGGGGAAAGTCTGGAACACATAGGCACAGGGGGAAAGTTCCTGAACAGAACACCAATGGCCTATGCTCTAAGATCAAGAATCGACAAATGGGACCTCATGAAATTTGCAAAGCTTCTGTAAGGCAAAGGACACTGTCAATAGGACAAAAAGGCAACCAATACACTGGGGAAAGATCTTTACCAATCCTACATATGATAGAGAGCTAATATCCAATATATACAAAGAACTCAAGAAGTTAGACTGCAGAGAACCAAATAACCCTATCAAAAAATGGGGAACAGAGCTAAACAGAGAATTCTCAACTGAGGAAACTCGAAGGGCTGAGAAGCACCTAAAGAAATGTTCAACATCCTTAGTCATCAGGGAAATGAAATCAAAACAACCCTGAGATTCCACCTCACACCAGTCAGAATGACTAAGATCAAAAACTCAGGTGACAGCAGATGTTGGCGAGGATGTGGAGAAAGAGGAACACTCCTCCATTGCTGGTGGGATTGCAAGCTGGTACAACCACTCTGGAAATCAGTTTGGTGGACCCTCAGAAAAATGAACATAATACTTCCTGAGGACCCAGCTACACCCTTCCTGGGCATATACCCAGAAGATGCTCCCACATGTAATAAAGACACATGCTCCACTATGTTCATAGTAGCCTTATTTATAATAGCCAGAAGCTGGAAACAACCCAGATGTCCCTCAACAGAGGAATGGATACAGAAAATGTGGTCCATTTACACAATGGACTACTACTCAGCTATTAAAAAACAATGACTTCATGCAATTCACAGACAAATGAATGGAACCTGAAAATATCATCCTGATCGAGGTAACTCAGTCACAAAAGAAGGAACACAGTGTGTACTCACTGATAAGAGGATACTAGCCCAAAAGTTCTGAATATCCAATAGTCACTTCACAGCAATTTTTGGACTGAGCTTGTGTTCCAGATGGAGGAGTTGGAGAAGGGACTGAAGAAGCTGAGGGAGTTTGCAGCCCCATGGGGAGGGAGCAACAGTGTCCACTGATCAGCTCCCCTCCCCACGCCCCCAGAGACTGGACCACCAAACAAAGAATACATATGGAGGGACCCATGGTGCTGGCCACATATGTGGCAGAGGAGGGTCTTGTTAGCCATTAGGGGGAGGAGAGGCCCTTGGGCCTGAGGGTGTTAGATGCCCCTGTAAAGGGGAATGCCAGGGAAGGAAGACGGGAGAGGGTGGGTAGGTGGGGGAATGCCCTCATAGAGGCAGGGGAAAGGGGAATGGGATAGGGAGTTTCCAAAGGGGACACCTGGAAAGGGGAAAACATTTGAAATGTAAATAAAGTATCAAAATAAAAAAAAATAAAAAAATAATATCATCAAAAAGCATAACTCACAAAAAAAAGAAGAGGAAGAGGAAGAGGAAGAGGAAGGAGAAGGAGAAGGAGAAGGAGAAGGAGAAGGAGAAGGAGAAGGAGGAGAAGGAGAAGGAGAAGGAGAAGCAGAATAATGCTATGACAGGTCTTTATTGATAGCATCTTTTAATGTTTACTTTCCCCACAAATAAACTAAGCTATTGGGGACCAGGCCAGTTTGAGCTTTTGATTGAAAGCTGTCAGACTATTCTTTGTGACCAATTACCTTGATTGGGGATGTTAGCTTAATAATCCCTCTTCCTGGCTACTGGCTAAACTGTCATAGTAGAATTTTGGCTTTGAGTACTTCATGTATGCCTTAAAAAAAAAACAAAAAAGAAAGAAATCATATAAGGTATCAAGTGAGTACAGAAAAATTAACTTAACTATATTTACATAAACTATAAGGAACTATGAAAAACAAATTTTTAAAAAATTCAAAAGAACAGCAAAATAAATAAATAAATAAATAAAACAAGAACAACAAAAGAATACGTAGGCAAGGTTGAAAGATGCTCACAGGCAATCATGGTGCTACAGGGCTGTGATCTCAGCTACCAGAGAGGGAAGCTGAGGTAGAAATGTCAGAACTACAAAGCTTGTTCTAGCTTCCTGCATACATTTAAGGCCAGCCTGTGACATTTAATACTAGCTTCTCTAAAAATATACAAATGAAAACAATGGAAGGCACAAATGAAGGGAGGTGGGATGTAGGTCAATGACAGAGAATCTGCCTGGCATGTATGAGGCCACAGGTTCAGGCCCAAGGTTGAGGGGCGTGATGGCTGTTCTCGGTTTCCACCGTGACTGTATCTGGAATGAACTACAACCCAGAAATGGAGGGAAGACACTCTTCTAATCGGGCCACACTTTCTGCTGGAAGCCCATGTAAGGACATGGAAAAGGAAGGCTTTTCTCTTGGCCTGCTTGCTCTAGCCTTGCTAGCACATCCATTCCTTCACTGGCACGGGAGCCTACATCTTTGGGGTTCTACCATATACATAAGATCAGTGTCTGACATATCCAGACCCGTGAGACTGAGCAACTATTAGATTCTTAGACTTTCAGTTCATAGCTAGCCATTGTTGCATTAGCTGGACTTCAGCCTGTCAGTCATTGCAATAAATTTCCTTTATATAGGCATTCACTCCATAAGCTCTGCTATAGCTGAGGCAGTCTGTGGGGCCCACTTGAATCTAAGAACTACTTGGAATGAGGGTAGTGTAATTAGGACCAGAGTTTTAATTTTAATCTGATTCGTTTCAATTTTTTGACAGTCACATGTGCTTTGTGGTTGCCATAATGCTTAGTGCACATTCACCAAAATCTCAACATGATTTTGGAGCTAGAGAAGGCAGCGTATGTGTGCATTTATAGGTAGTGGGTATCTAATAAGAGCAAAATATGAAAGTGTCACAATGACACCATTTTATATGATAATCGTAAAAACTAATTTGCAGAAATTAAGAGATGGGAAGAGTCTGGGCATAGACATTAGATTTCTTATAACTTTTTTCCTAGCTCCAACTTGGGCAGGTTTTCTAACTGGTCAGTATGCACACTTCTGAGTATAACAATAGTCTTTGCCTTACAGAATTGTTTTAGTTTAAGCCATGTAATGTCTGCACTTAGAATGCTGCTCAGTGTACCAATAAATGCCAGTCATTACACCTTTATCACTGCTACCTTGCTCCCCCATGTCCCAAGCTAGACGCTTCTAGACTTAAGTTTACTTTCATGTTCTGCCCATCACTTGCTGTATGAACTTACAATCTTGCTACTTTCTCTCTTGATAAGATTGTTTTTTAATCTACAAAATGACAATAACAATAGAATCTATTTCATAGGGTTGTTTTGACAGTCATAAGTGTCAAAAACTTTTTTAAAAAGGAAATGATTATAAAATTTATAAAGGACTGACGTTGTGGGCTAGTGGGCAAGTCCAGGTCTAACACTTGTGAGGATGTTAGTTTAATTTACAGAACTGCACAAACAAAAAGCCCATAAAATGTTTACAGTCCAGAATACTAAAGACAATTATGAAAAATATAAAGTGGGAAGACTTATACTATTTAATTACAATAAATAATGCAATAAAGTCACAGCAAGAAAAGAAAACAATGTTTCCATGTAAATGAGACACAGTGTTATAGTTCATATACAAATGCTTCTAATAAGTTTGAGCAGTTGGTCTCCAAAGAGTGAGGCTTCTGGGGAAGTTTGTGAAACTCTTAGGAGATTCTTGATACCGGGAAATTTTGAGACCAATGAACTACACCAGTTGTTTTCACACTTAGTGTGGCCTGACATCCTATGAAGGGTTAGTAAAGGACATAGGTCCTACACATTCCTGATACAGGGTAGTGTATAAGAATCTGTACTTTGACCAGTTCCCGGCAACCTAGAGGCTTCTCAATCCAGGACCACATTTTCAGAAGCACTATTGAGAGAGCCTGCCTTGTGGGTTAGAAGTTTGAAGTTAAAAGCAGTGTCTCCAGACTGAAAGGCAAAACTCCTGTGGTCTAACGATGTAACATCATCTTCTGCACTGACTACATCAGTCACCTGGAGAGTCCCTTGACCATAAGGATTCCATTGTCCTGTATCACTCCTGTGGCATCTAAAGTTCTGGCTATTAGGGCCTATGAATTTCTGCTTTTAACAAATTTACTCAAGTGATTGTTTTGAACCCCAAAGTTCTCAAACCATAGCCATGTCTAATTCACAAATTATTCCAAATGATACATAAGCACAGAGCTGAAGACCCTGAGAGAACTTTGGTCATGATTCTAGTCACAGAACAGCTTTCTTACCTATATCAGAGCAGAAGAAAAAAAGAAAAGAAAAAGAAAAAAAGAAGAAGCTCATTACTGCTTCGTCCTGTCTGGTTCTGACGTAAACCTCAGCAATAACATTGTAAGTGTGACACATCCTTAGATTTCTCCAAATTCTTTTCTTGAGGTCAGAATCCTTCTACTAGATGATCCTTCCAGATTTAAGGTACTTCTGGGAATTAAAAACCACCACTGTTTGTTTACTAAATGACTGACAAATTAGGGAAAGAAATCATTGTTAAGTTGATCCATACAAAAGTTGTGTCTTAGTTAGGGTTACTATTGCTGTGATGAATCCCCATGACCAAAGGCAACTTGGAGAAGAAAGGGTTTATTTTGCTCACAGTTCATCATTAAAAGCTTTAAAGACAGAAACTCATGCAGGACAGGAACCAGGAGGCTTGTTCTTCATGGCCTGCCCAGCCAGCTTTCTTATAGAACCCAGGACCACTCAGGAATGGCACCACCCACCATGGGCTGGGCCCTATCCTATTGATCACTAATTTTAAAAATGCCATACAGCTGGATCTCATGGAGACATTTTCTCAATTGGGGCTCACTCTCCTCTGATGACTCTAGCTTGTGTCAAGTTGACTAGGCAATACAAGTTGAAACCAATTACTAAATGTACAGGAGGGAGTGGTGGGAGGGAAGTCTTATGTTCAAAAGAAGTACCAAAGCAAGAATGGAGTCTATCCTTTAGGTGACACCTAGGTGACAGTCAAACCGTGTTAACAACAAAAAGAAACAGACGCCAGGCAAAACAGACAGGAGCTGTGGGAAGTCCCCAGCGCCGAGTCCCATCTGCTCTACTCCACCTCTAGGCTTAACAATGCTTCCTACATGCCGAGAAGCGCTCAGGTACAGTACTTCATGAAGACTCGGCCATTTCCTACCAAATCTTCCCTCCCTTGCCCCTCCCCGCCATCCCCTGACCTCTCAAATGCCCCTGCCCATTCAAACATCCTCCATTTCTTTTCTAATTTCAGGTTTTAATATAAAAATATACATATAGTCGAAATAAGACGCTTAGGGCTTGAAAATGGAAGAGACATTTCCTACCGTTTTCAGTAGCTTTAGCTTCTTCTTCTGAGACTTACTTCTACAAAGCACACTAGTCTCCGGGTAATGGTTGTACTATACTATGTTTTCTCATGTACCTGTTAGATAGACCTCAGTGATTTCATGCATGGATTCCTATTGATTTAAAATGTTTATGCTATTGATTGCTTTCTACATTTTTAGCTTTTCTCATTCTCCACCCTTACACACATGTCATGTATTTCTCAACACACAGCCATCTGAAAGAACTGCCATCCGTCTACACCTGTAGAAATCATCAGGGCTCCATCATCCTGATGCTTTGCTTTGCTTTTCCTTTCCATTAGATTTGTTTCTGTACTTAGTGCCTTCCTCTGCTGGCTTCCTTCCTATCTTCCTTGTGAGGAGCACACCCTGTGGTTTCCTAAGTAACCGCATGTGGGCCGTGCTTTTGTAAGCGGCTGATTGATGGTGGAATAGATGCCTCTTAAGATGGGGAGGATTACTATAGCAAAATGGCTGCTCTAAACCGGCTCTGATCCCAACATCTGACCCGTTTACTTCTGGGAACCATTGGGTCTTCTTTGTCCTCAGTTGTCTCATTTTTTCATGACGTGCTAGACATGAGTTTTCCTCCCTGTGCTGCCAACGCACATCTACATATAGAACATATCCTGGGATTGCTTCTACACATCCACCTCCTCAAATGACCTCTGCACTCATCACTCCAGTGCTGACCTTTTTTTTTTTTTTGGTTTTTCGAGACAGGGTTTCTCTTTGTAGCCCTGGCTGTCCTGAAACTCACTCTGTAGACCAGGTTGGCCTCGAACTCAGAAATCAGCCTGCCTTTGCCTCCCGAGTGCTGGGATTAAAGGTGTGCGCCACCACACCCGGCAAGTACTGGCCTTTTCAAGCAGCTCCCAGCTTACCTACTCTTTCCCCTTAGCTTCCATTTTGTGTATCTCTCACTGAGGTCCCCATACTGAACTAAGCTCTTGAGACAGAACTGCTCACTTGGTCGCATCTAATTTCCACCATCCAAGATGGTTCCCTTGATCAATGTGAACTTAAACATCAAGTCATGGATCTTCAGGGTAATATTAGTTTCATGTAGGAGGCATTAGGTCCTTGTAGGGAAGCCAGGATTGTTAAATGCACAGTTGTCTCTTCAAAAAGAGACATGTATAACCTGCTTTCCGCCCAGAACGTTGGGAACAGATGTGGTTAATAGCCCAGTGACCTTTGTGTTATCTATGTGGCCAGACACACTGGCTCCCCTAGACCCTTACCTTGAGCTTGTCTGTTTCACTCCAGTGCACTTTTCTCCCCTAGATCCTTATCAGGAACTTGTTTGCCTAAAACATGTTTCCTCAGTTAATCTACAGAGCACAACTTTATATAAAATGTCACTTGTACTTTATAGGATTTTCAATGTAGTCATGTCCTAAGCTTTGTTATGCGTCCGAGATTGAGTTAATTATCACCAGGAAATTTTTTTTTCCAAATTGTGTTGCACTTAAATATGCCTAAACTAAACTACTTGAGTCAGACTCCTAAAATTTGCAGCGACAGCAGCTACTGAGCTGTGTTAAGCCCGTGGTTCTCAACCTTCAGGACACTGCAACAATCATTTAGTACACAGTTCCCCAGGTGGTGATGACCCCAACCATAAAATTATTTTTGTTGTTACTCATAACTATAATTTCGCTACTGTTGTGAACCATAACTATCTGTGGTTTTCATGGTCGTAGGTGACCCCTGTGACAGGACTGTTAGAGCCCCAAAGCGGGTCACGAACCACAGGTTGGGAAGCACTATGTGAGGTAGAACTATTTCTCTGATGGACATTCTGCTGGCTTGGGTGGTCACAAGGATGTCCACAGTCAAAGGAGGAAAGCAAATTACATGTCTGCTCACCCCTTTGGGGTACATGCAGCTTTTGTTTTTAGTTTTCATAAATGGCTCGTCTATCTGAAACTACTACTCTCCTCTGACGTAATCTATTGTGGCAACGTTAGGCAAACTGTTTAGATAATGAGGACAAAGGGAAAATCACTTGAAATTGAATCAATAGAATACTGTGAAAAATAGACAAAGGGACATGTTCTAGTTCAAAAGGCCTGGGCCGTATCTCAGGTTTACTGCTTTCATCTTACAGAAAGATACTGTTTCACTTTAGTACACGAAAGGTTTTCCATTGAGGCTAATGCACTAGATGAGATTGCCATCCTCTCTGACCTTCAATTAGAGGCAGCTTTTAGGTTAGAGATAACAGTGTAGATTTATGATGTTCCTTGACAGCAAATCATCTATTCACTCAATGAAATGTAGTGACTTTGCCTACTTGTATCTAACCAAAGCTATTACAGCTGCAAATGACTGTGTGTACAAACTGTAAATGAATTTTTAATGTATATATCTTACATCTCCTTCCAGACATCTGGTGATATTCCTGAGATGAGAGATCAGAGGGTGCTGGAGAGCTCGAGGCAGCCATGTCTTAATGAGAAGCAACTTTAGACAACATGGTCCTGTCACTCTCAAAACAAGGCTCAGAGCACCACATACCGGTTGTTTACAGTACTTTCCCAGCTCCAGAAATGTCAGGATTTACCATTGCTGAGGCCTGCTCCTTTTAACATAACTGAAGCCATTTTGTATTCAGTCTCCATTTTACTCATAAGGTGAAATTAAGTTCAGGTTCTCAGACTCCATTTCCCAGAAGTAATTATCCATAGCTGACACTGAAGAATGCTACTAATAAACCAAAAAGTTATGGTTGAATCACTTATGTTCTGTTATCTCGACTTACTGATATTCCCTTGTGAACTACCTGTCCAGCACCCTTCTTACCTCACTCAGGACCAATCAGCTTAAAGGTTAGCTGATAATACTCTGACTATTAAGCCACAATGTTGTATCACTTCACTGCTTGCTTTTAAACTTTGGAACCTGGTTTTTCCCTATAAAAAGTCTGCTCTGAGAAATGAGACCCACTTCTGAACGATGTCCCTTGTCTGACAAGTATTTCAGTGTGCATTCAATAAACTACCCTTGCTTAACTCAGATCCATGTTTGCGTGAATTGTGTGGTGATTCCTGAACCCCAACGCCATCAACCCAGATATGGGAAAGCAGGAGTTCCATACTGGTTTCTAACCAGTCTAGGTGATCATAGCCATGATATTCAGCTCGTCTCTCATCTCCTATATAACAGTAACCCTTACCATCCCTAAAAAGGAAATTGCAAACATGTGTGTGTGTGCATGTGCGTTGTACACTCACATACGCAGGCATGCGCAGGTGTCAAGCTGTGTGTGTGGCTCTGGTTGTCAGCTTGGCAGAAAATGCCTTTCCCTACTAAGCCATCTCATTGCTTCCCCCACACTCCTAGACGCTTGACTTCGATTTGCTGGTAATAATAAGGAATAAACAAATACAATATTTTTATTTACAACAATTTAATATAGTTTAATATTAATGTAAATTATTTGGGGGGTTTTCAGATGTTCCTTTTGTGTAAAAAGATATTTTAATTTTTTGGTGGCCTTGAACTGCTGCCTCAGTCTTCTAAGAGCTGGGATAATAGGCTCTTTGTACCTTTCAAATTATTTTCTTTTTTCTTTTTCTTCCTGGAACTCACTATGTAGAACAGGCTGGCCTCTAACTCACAGTGATCTGCCTGCCTCTGTCTCTCAAGTGCTGAGGTTAAAGATATGTGTCACCACATATAGCTAATGTAAATTTTAGGTTTCTCCCTGAAACCATCAATTTTAAGAAGAAATATAGTAATAAAAGCATACCTAATATGATTTCTGTTTTGTTTTGTTTTTGATACAGGGTCTCACTATGTAGTTCTGGCTGTCCTGGGATGCCCTCTGTAGATCAGGTTGGCCTTGAACTCACAGAAATCCACCTGCCTCTACCACCCAAGTGCTGCAATTAAAGGTGTGTGCCACTACACCCAGCTTACAATTTTCAAAGCAGACTCCCCTCTAGAGCAGTTTTTAAAAAGAAATCTTTAGGCTGGGCAGTGGTGGTGCACACCTTTAATCCCAGCACTTGGGAGGCAGAGACAGTTGGATTTCTGAGTTCAAGGCCAGCCTGGTCTACAGAGTGAGTTCTAGGACAGCCAGGGCTACACAGAAAAACCTTGTCTTGAAAAGCCACAAAAAGAAAAAAAAAATACTTAGACTGAAAACTTTAATGAAGGGACCTGTTAGTTGCTTTTAGGGGATAGAAGATAACTTCTCTAACCTAAAGAAAGAGATAGCTATGACTGTACAAGAAGCTTACAGAACACCAAATAGATTGGACCAGAAGAGAAAATTCTCCCGCCACATAATAATCAAAATACTAAATATGCAGAACAAAAAAAATATTAAAAGCTGCGAGTAAAAAAAAAAAAAAACAAAAAAGGCCAAGTAACATATAAAGGCAGACCTATCAGAATTACACCAGACTTCTCAGCAGAGAATCTAAAATCCAGAAGATCCTGGACAGAGGTCTTGCAGACCCTAAGAGAACACAAATGCCAGCTAAGGCTACTATAACCTGCAAAACTCTCAATCACCATCGATGAAGAAACCAAGATATTCCATGTCGAAATCAAATTTAAGCAATATCCTTTTACTAATGCAGACCTACTAGAAGGAAAGCTCCAACACAAGGAGGGAAACTACACCCAAGGAAACATGAGAAAGTAATCATCTCACAGTAAAACCAGAAGAAAGGAATCACACATGCAGTAACACCTTCAGCAACAAAATAATAGGAACTAACAATCACTGGTCATTAAAATATCTCAACATCAGTGGCCTCAATTCACCAATAAAAAGACACAGGCTAACAGATGGGATATGAGCGGGGCAGTGGTGGCGCACGCCTTTAATCCCAGCACTCGGGAGGCAGAGGCAGGAGGATTTCTGAGTTTGAGGCCAGCCTGGTCTACAGAGTGAGTTCCAGGACAGCCAGGGTTATACAGAGAAACCCTGTTTCGGAAAAACAAAACAAAACAAAACAAAACTAGATGGGATATGTAAACAGGATCTATCATTCAGTTGGATACAAGAAACACACCTCAGCATGAAAGATAGACACTATCTCAGAGTAAAGGACTGGTAAAAGATTTTCCAAGCAAACAGATCAAAGAAACAAGCTGGAGTAGCCATTCTAATATCTAATAAAATAGACTTTCAACCAAAAGTTATCAAAAGAGATGGGGAAGGACAGTTCATACTCACCAAAGGAAAAATCCACCAAGATCACATCTCAATTCCGAACTTCTATGCCCCAAATGCAAGGGCACCCACATTCGTAAAAGAACCTTTACTAAAGCTCAAAGCACACATCAAACCCCACACAATAATAGTGAGGGAATTCAACACCCCACTCTCACCAATGGACAGGTCATCAAAACAGAAAATAAACACAGCAATAATGAAACTCACAGACGTTATGAACCAAATGGATTTAACAGATATCTACAGAACCTTTCACCCCAAAATAAAAGAAGATACCTTCTTCTCAGCACTTCATGGAACCTTCTCCAAAACTGACCATATAATCAGACACAAAGACAGCTTTAACAGAGACAAGATTGAAATAACCCATTGCATTCTATCAGATCACCACAGATTAAGGCTGGACTTCAACAACAACAGAAAGTCCACATACAAATGAAAACTGAAAAACTCTTTACTCAATGATATCTTGGTCAGGGAAGAAATAAAAAAGAGAAATTAAAGATTTTCTAGAATTCAATGAAAATTAAGGCACAACAAACTCATGGGACACAATGAAAGCAGTGCTGAGAGGAAAGTTCGTAGCACTAAGTGCCATCATAAGGAAACTGGAGAGATCTCACACTAGTAACTTAACAGTACACCTGAAAGCTCTAGAAAATAAAGAAGGAAACACACCCAAGAGGAGTAGACTGCAAGAAATTGTCAAACTAAGTGTTGAAATCAATCAACTAGAAACACAGAGAACAATATAAAGAATCAATAAAACTAAGAGCTGGTTCTTTGAGAAAAATTATCAAGATATACAAACCCTTAGCTAAACTAACTAAAAGGCACAGAGACAATATCCATATTAACAAAATCAGAAATGAAAAGGAAGACACAACAACACAAACTGAGGAAATTCACAAAATCATTAGGTTTTACTTCAGAAGCCTGTACTCCACAAAACTGGTAAATCTGAAATGGATGAATTTCAGGACAGACACCACATACCAAAGTTAAATCAGGATCAGATAAACCATCTAAACAATCTCATAACCCCTAAGGGAAATAGAAGCAGTTATTAAAAGTCTCCCAACAACAACAACAAAAAAATGCCCAGGGCCAGATGGTTTTAGTACAGAATTTTACCAGACTTTCAAAGAAGAGTGAATACCAATACTCCTCAAACTATTCCACAAAATAGAACCAGAAGGAACACTACCTGATATGAGGCCACAGTCACCCTGACCCAAACCACACAACAACTCAACAAAAAAATACTCGATAACATTCTAGGAAACCTAATCCAAGAAAACCTCAAAAGCATCATTCACCACAATCAAGTAAGCTTCATCCCAGGGATGCAGGATGATTCAATATACGGAAATCCATCAACATAATCCAAAGCAAACTAAAAGAAAAAAAAATCATGTGATATCTCATTAGATGCTGAAAAAGTCTTTGAGAAAATCCAACAGCCCTTCATGTTAAAAGTCTTGGAGAGATCAGATTTAAGACATATACCTAGACATAATAAAAGCAATACACAGCAAGCGAATAGCCAGCATCAAACTAACTGGAGAGAAACTCGAAGCGTTCCCACTAAAATCAGGGACTAGACAAGGCTGCCCCCTCTCTCCCTATCTATTCAATATAGTACTCAACGTTGTAGCTAGAGAAATTAGACAACAAAAGGAGGTCAAAGGGATACAAATTGAAAGGAAGAAGCCAAGGTATTACTATTCGCGGACAATATGATTGTATATATAAGCAACCCCCAAATTCTACCAAAGAACTTGTTCAGCTGATAAACAAGTTCAGCAAACTGGCTGGATATAAAATTAACTCAAAGAAATCAGTAGCCTTCCCTTATACAAATCATAAACGGTCAGAGAATGAAATTGGGGAAACAAAACTCTTTACAGTAGCCACAAATAATATAAAGTATTTCATGTAACTCTAACCAAGCAAGTGAAAGATCTGTATGACAAGAATGTCAAGTCCTGAAGAAAGAAACTGAAGAAGATATCAGAAGATGGAAAGATCTCCCATGCTCATGGATCAGCAGGATTAACATAGTAAAAATGGCCATCTTACCAAAAGCAGTCTACAGATTCAATGCAATCCCCATCTAAATCCCAACACATTTTTTACAGACCTTGAAAGAGCAATTCTCAACTTCATATGGATAAACAGAAGCCTAGGATAGCAAAAACAATCTTGAACAATAAAAGAACCTTTAGGAATCACCATTCCTGACCTTGAACTCTACTACAAAGCAATTTGTGATAAAAACTACATGGAATTGGTACAGAAACAGACAGATTGATCAACAGAATAGTATAAAAGACCAGAAATAAACCCACACACCCATGGGCACTTAATCTTCAACAAAGAAGCTAAAACCATATGATGGAAAAAAGACAGCATCTTCAACAAATGGTGCTGTTCTAACTGAATGTCTGCATGTAGAAGAATGCAAATCGACCCATTCCTACCTCTCTGCACGAAACTCAAGTCCAAGTGGATCAAGGACCTCAACATAAAATTGGATACACTGAATCTAATAGAAGAGAAAGTAGAATCTAGCCTTGATTGCATTGGTACAGGAGACAGAACACCAATGAATCGCTCAGGCTGTGAGATTAACAATTGATAAATGGGACCTCATGAAACTGAAAAGCTTCTGTAAGGCATAGGACACTGTCAATAGGACAAAACGGGAGCCTATAGAGTGGGAAAGGATCTTCACTAACCCCTCATCCGACAGAGGGCTAATATCCAAAATATATAAAGAACTCAAGAAGTTAAACTCCAACAAACCAAATAACCCAATTAAAAAACTAAAGAACTAAACAGAGAATTCTCAACAGAAGCATCTCGAATATCTGAGAAGTAATTAAAGAAACGTTCAACATCCTTAGTCATCAGGGAAATGTAAATCAAAATGACACTGAGATTCCACCTTACACCAATCAGAATGGCTAAGATCAAAAACTCAGGTGACAGCAGATGTTGGCACGGATGTGGAAAAAGAGGAATAGTCCTCCATTGCTAGTGAGATTGCAAGCTGGTACAACCACTCTGGAAATCAATCTTGCAGTTTCTAAGAAAATTGGAAATAGTTCTACCTGAGGATCCAGCTATACCACTCCTAGGCATATACCCAAAAGATGTCCCACCACACCACAGGACACGTGCTGCACTATGTTTATAGAGGTCTTACCCGTGATAGCCAGAAGCTGGAAACAACCCAAATGTCCCACAAATGAAGAATGGATACAGAAAATGTGGTTCATTTATACAATGGAATACTATTCAGCTATGAAGAATGTGGACATCATGAGTTTTGCAGACAAATGGATGGAACTAGAAAATATCCTGAGTGAGGTAACACATACCCAAAAGGACAGTCATGGTATATACTCAAGAAGTAAACAGAGAATACCCATGATACACCCCACTGCCTCAATAAGGAAGGCCCAAGTAAGGATGCTTGAATCACACTTAGAAGAGAAACAAAATAATCATAGTAGGCAGAGAGGGGGAGGGAACTGGGGGGGGGGGGGGGAGAGGAATGAGTGGGGTAGTACCAGGTGCAGGGAGAGACAGGAGAGAGGCTCAACTGGCCAGGAGAATATGTAGGAAGTCCCAAAGACCTAGGATACCGGAGGCTCTCAGGAACCAATTAGGGTGACCTTAGCCAAGATTCCTAACAGTGGGGACATGAAACTAGAAGAGACCACCTATTGTAGCCAGACAGAATTCCTAGTGGGGGGATAAAGACACCAACGCACCCACAAAACTTTTGACCCAAAATTTGTCCTGTCTAAAATGCAAGGATGGAGCAGAGATTGAAGAAAAGGCCAACCAATAACCAGCCCATGAGCAAGCACCAATCCCTGACATTCTCTGTTCTGCTTGCAGACAGGAGCTGTCCCCTGAGAGGCTCTACCCAGCAGTGGACTGATACAGATGTAGATACTCACAGCCAAACATTGGACAGTGGTCGTGGACTCTTATGGAAGGCTGGGGGCAGGACAGAAAGCCCTGAAGGGAAGGGAAAGCCACAGGAAGACCAACAGAGTCAACTTAGACCCCTAGGAGCACTCAGAGACTGAAGCACCAACCAAAGAACATACACAGACTGAAAAGAGGTCCCAGGCACATATGTAGCAGGCATGCAGCTCAGTCTCCATAGCTGCCTTGTCTGGCCTCAATGAAGAGAGGATGCACCTAATCTGGTAGAGACTTGATGTGCTGTGTTGGGGGAGATACCCAAGGGGGTTCCACCCTCTCAGAGGAGAAGGGGGGAGGGGATGGGGTGAGAGACTCTGTGAGGGAGGGAGAGGACGGGGAGTAGTTTTGGGGATGTAAATAAGTAAATAAATAAATCCTAAGACAAAAATATAAAATTGATATACCAAATACTGCTGTTGTCGATAATCAGCTCAATTAGTGCAGTTCCTGCCTGGAGAGAAGGGGATTGGGATCCTACTCTATCTTGCTCCATTCTACCAATTTCTTAGGACCAAAAGAATGAAGTCTGCATTAACACACACTTTCTCCACTGGAAACAGCTCCCTTATTGACCTTTCTTGGGCCTTGCTCTCCTCCAGACCAGATATTTGTCATAATTCTACACTTATGTTCACTATCAAGCCTTTTCTCTTGTGAGGCAGTAAGCAAACAAACCCATCTGAAAGGGAAGGATGGGTGGAAATGGAAGCAAAGCCGTCTCAGCCTACAGGTGGGACTCATAGGCACTCCGCAGTGAACAGGCAGATGAAGTCAGCAGTTTTCGAAGCCCAGAGCCTAACACTCCTCACAAGGTGCCGTTTCTTAAAAGCCTACTCGTTACAAAAGCTGGAAATGTTCAACTGGTACTTGGGAAAAGAATGGAAAATCTCCAGTCACAAGTCTCTGTAGTGTTACTACTGCAGCCGACTGACTGGGCATGGTGTGAGCTTTCAAAGAGACAGCCACACAGTAACAGTCTGCATCTCCTGGCAGAGAAGCCTGCCAGGGCCTAGGCTCTGCTCAAGCTGGCTTTCATGCAGCAAAGGGTGAGACAGGGTATTCCTGCACTGTACCCCAACAGTGCCACGGAGGTCTGCAACATGCTGTACACGCTCTCCAATTCCCTCCCTCAGTGACAGCGCGCGCCCGCGGGGGCCCATTACCATCCTGCAGAATGAGGGTGGGTTGCACTGCTTGCACTCGGAACTGCCTGGCCCTCCAGCCAGGGCTGGGCGCCCGCACCACCTCGCTGTCAGAGAGCCAGGTCACGGTCTCAAAGTTGTCCCCGCGAGCCAGGGCCTCGGCCTCGGCGCGGTGCACAGCCACCTGGTCGAACTGATAGAGACCGCCGGAGTGATCGAAGTGCACGTGGGTGGCCACGGCCAGCAGCGGCCGGCGTCCCGTATCCTCTTTAGCCCCGCAATCCTGCAAGAGGCCCGAGGAGTAGAGGTACTCCGGGAGGCTGCGCAGCCCCAGGCCGGTGTCGATCACCACGTCCTGCTCCGAGCCGCGCACCAGCCAGATGTTGGCCCGGTTGCCTGACTCGTAGAACCGTTCTTGAATCCAGAAGATGCCATCGCCCAGAGACTTGTGGGCATACCACTCGAGAGCTGACATGCTGCTGTGCAGGGGTGCGGCCGGGCAAGGTGGGTGTGCCCACAGGCAGTCCAGGACTCGCAGCTGCTGCAATGCGCGAGGAGCTACTCTCAGCTGCGGAGGAGGCGCGAACGAGGGGCGGGGACGAGGAAGGGAGCGCGAATAGGACGCAGCGACACTGCCCAGATCGCCTGTTCCGCGCCCTCCCGTCCGAGCCGCAGAGCGCAAAGACTGCACCCCAGCTGCCGCAGCTTCTGCAGCCGCAGCACCAAAGCAGTAACGCAGACCGCAGAAGCGGGCCAGAGACACCCGGCAATGCTGCCCTGCTCCGGGATCCTACTGCAGGGGCTGGGAGAGATGCGTGGGAAGCGACAGGACCGCCCCCACAAGGACGGCGGTCGCTGTGCACACACGGTCGAAGCCCAGAGTGAGGCCGAGCCAGTTGGAGGTTGACTACGGCGCCTGCCAAGGGCTAAAAAGCTCCTTTCCGGGGGTGTGGCCTTGCAGGGAGTGGGCGGGGCCTCCAGTGCGCTCGCTCTGCGCTGTAGCCGCGTGCGGTGTGGTGAGCTGCTCGGGAGGTAGGATCTGCGGCTCCTTGCCGGCGGGTCTGCCTGCTTTCCTGCCGTCTCTGCTGCACCGTGTGCTCAAGTTCCGAGACTTGGCTTGCAGGTAACTGGGAGCTATCCTGTTCTGGGCTGGAGGGGAAGAGAGTAGAAGGGAGTTGATGGGGCACGTGGAGAACGTGGTGGTGGCCGGGTATCCGGAGCCAACATTCATCAAAGCCTCTCTGGAGTGACTTTGGGAGGTAGCCTTAAACCTCCCCAAAGCCTGCTGCCGCCGCCGTTCAAACCTTTTAAAGTTTTCGTAGCCAGATCTTCCAGGCTCCCGGTGGGTTTATTCTCAGTGAGATAGAAGGGAGTTTATCCTCTTACAAGAGAAGACTTTGCAAATCCGGTGACCGTGGGTTTTGTCCACGCAAAGTTTGGCGGCAGTTTGCTGATAAGGGCATACTTGTCTTCACTGCTGTTTTCTTAATTGTTGACACCCTTGATAGTGAGGGGAGGGGCTGGTGATAAATTTTTTCTTTAAAAAGGAAAACCTAAACGCCGGTCAGAGTTCTGGGTGGTTCTTTTGCTCTTTGGAGAGAGCAGAGAAAGTTAGCGCTTAAGGAAAGGTGGAGCACTTTGAGGGGACCGGAAAAGTGGGGAATGACTGGGTGTGGCCTGCAAGCCACTGCAATCACTCCCATTTTCCAGTCCCTGTGTTTGCAACCCAACCACTAGCTATTGATGCATCTATTTCGGATTCAGAAATTCCCTTGGGAATTTGACTACCCTTCAGAAATTATAAAGAGACCCACGGGACAGCATTATAAAGGATGATTAGGAAAATCCTTCCTGTGGCATCCCTAATAAGTCTTTCCTGGAGGGAGAGGCGCATTCTCTTATACTCCCAAACTCTCTGGTGGGAGTGGGAGCAGATCACTACTTTTGAGTATTTTACTAATCTCATCTATTTATCAGTTACGTAATTGGGACCATTCTTAGCATTAGTGCCTGAGCTAAATGATGTGTTACAAGCAGACAACTGTTTTAAAAAGAAAAATGTCTGATTCGAGTTCTCAAGAAGCTGAGGAAGCTAACACCTGCACACAAATACTTGTCCTAGAGATTGGATCCTACGTATAGGTGGGCTACTGGACTATTGCACTGGCCTTAAAGAAGGTATTCTCACAGAAAAACACGGTGCCCTCTGCACTTTGTTTCTGCTGCAGACTGGAGCCACTAGGTAAGATGGCACAGTATTGTTCTTGGGCATGAGCTCAGAAATAATCCAGTGATGATTATCTGGCTTGTGCCTGGCTCTAGAGGCCTTTGAACCTACAGTTCCCAGTGGCTCTTCTTTTCTACTTGTCAATATAACTCTGCTTCTTGTCTTAATTAAATTAATGCTCAGATAGTCCTGAATGAGGCAGGACTTCTTCAACTAGTTTTTCTGGTCTGGTTCCCGCTTCACTTTCGCCCCACCTGTGAGGTTCTGATAGGCTCTCTAAAGTATATTTTGCCCACTTCCCATACTTGACTGTGAACTCCGTAAGAGCAGAAACGGTATTTTGTTCGCCTCTGTACAGAAAGGATGATTTGACAGGTTAGCGTTAGGGTTAGGTCTTAATAAAGACTCCAGTGGATGATCGAAGACCCTCCCTGGGGAGGCAGACAGCCAAGAGTTTCTTGGTGAGAAGCAGAAATGTCCTAAGCTCTGTTAATTGAAGAGTACCATACATCAGGAGTGTAAAGATTAGCCTTTGGTTAAATTGACAAGAGAGGGAATTGAACTAGGAATAGGGACATAAAATGTGTTTCAGAGGGTCAGATGGGCTATGCTAAGGGCCTGAGCTAATAGTCTTCTGTTAGGTGATCAAAGGAAACAGCCAGAGTGGAGTGAGTCAGGCTCATGATTAGAGCAAGTTTAGGCATTCTTCAGAAAGTTACTGTGACCTGGCTTTCGCTGTCTGTCTCCCCCAGCCTCCAGCTACATTATTCGTCTCCTTAAATGTGTAAGGTTGTGTGTACAAAAAGATAATACATTTAAGTCACAACCGTAACTCACAACATTTTAGATCTAGGAAGAATTGCAGAGATGAGCTCACCACCTTCCAGGAGACCGTGAGTTAGAGAGTTCGTTAGGATAGACTGGAACAATGCCCATTTTCAGATCTCTTGGAACAGATTCTGAACTGGAGGTTTGAGGCAGCATTCTGAGCTGGGAGGGGCAGTGCTGCTTTGTCCGTGTTGCGTTTTCAATTTTAGATTTGGGGGCTGGAAAGACGGCTTAGCAGGGAAGAGTTCAAGTTAATCTTGTAGAGGACCCAAGCTCAGTTCCTAGTGACCACACCAGGTGGCTCACAAGAACTGATGACCTGACATCTTCTGACTTCCACGGGCAGCTGCATTCCTCTGCACATACCCACGCGCATTTTAAGATTTTGAAATTCAGAACTTTTTGCAGTTGCCAATTTCCCTCATTGATCTGGGATTTAAAAATGGGCTGTCAACAACTTTAGACATGTGCTTCCAGAAGTAAAATATAGACAGGACATTGATAGGTCTTCCTGGGCCCAATGTACTCCGCCTTTGATAGGAATTGATTGAGACTATCAGATGACCTTTATAACCCTTTATACTCTTCTACAAAACCAGGAGATTTGATCTCCTGTGATTCTTAGTTTAACCAGGACCACGTAGTGAGGCCTTGGAGCATAGCGATGACACAATGTTTGAAAGGAATGGATGTTTTGAAGGACGAATTAAGAATTGCTCAGAGCCTGTCCAAAATGATCAAAGCCAGTTGAGTCAATGGCTGAGTTAAACTGGGCCATTCAGTTGGATAATGAGGAAATAGAGAAATAAAAAACTCTTCATTCACAAACTTTGGAAACTGGACCTGATGTCTGATCTATTAAGGACGTTGAAGCAGAAAGATTGTAAATTCATGGCCTGCCTGGGCTGTAGAAAGGGCTCAAGTCCAGTCTGGAAAACTATCAAGTCTCTGCCTCAAGAAGTAAATATGTAAATAAATAAAAATTAGAAGGCTGAGAATCAAGTTTATTAGTGGATGTTTGCCAGTGTGTGAAGCTCTGGGTTCAACCCCTCTTCTCCGGACAACATACCTTCTCTTGAAAAGTCTGACAGGTTGATTTAAAAAGAAAAATCAATGT
Organism: Rhynchomys soricoides; assembly: GCA_019843965.1. Classification (NCBI taxonomy): domain Eukaryota; kingdom Metazoa; phylum Chordata; class Mammalia; order Rodentia; family Muridae; genus Rhynchomys; species Rhynchomys soricoides. Next base: position 664,348 of record JADRCH010000005.1, on the reverse strand, counting down.
ATTGGATAAATACATCAAAGGATTTAAGTGACTGGTGCCCAGGCCTCACTTGTGAACCTTTCCTTTCGTGATTTAGTCCCTGGCTACAGGGGATGAAAATGAATTAAGAACCCAAGTATTCTATGTACAGGAGCACCATGCCTGGGTCGTCAAACTGTAGAATGGCTTGTAGGCCAGTGTGCCTAGTAACCAAGGCGTCTCAAGAGCTAGCGTTGGATTTTCTACAGGTTACATTTACTGTTGTTATCAATTTATGCCTAATGACTGCAAAATAAAAATAGGGAGTTGGAGTCTGCAGAGCTTATCTCTGGGATGATAGTCCATGGGACAGTGTTAGCTGAGGTACTCTTAGAGTGAATTTCCCAAACCATTTCCAGGACCCAACTTCAATGATGTTGGTTTGAGAACGAAGTGTTCTCAAGACTCAATGTTTTATATTTATATCACCCACTTAATTCCTCTGATCAGGCAAATTTGGTAAACTTTTCCTAGATTTATTTCTGATCTCGAATTAGTGACCGATCTTAGATTGGAGTGTAGCACAATGGGCCAGCCATACTTGGGGGCTCCTGCGGGTGCTGAGCGAAAGTATAAGCCCTTACTCAGCAGATGTCATGCTTGAAAGACCAACTTCCTATAGACTTGGCATGGGACTCTGACTCAGCAATTGGAATGAAGCCATTGTAATATTTAACCTCTTTTAGAGTAGACAGATGGAATGAACTTTGAAATTAAAATGAGTTTCCTAATGGATTTTATTTTGAAGGTAACTGGCGTATGAGAAAAATTAATCCCTAATAGAGTTCCAATCAGCAAAATAGAAAAATTATAAAAATGTAAGTATCATTCAAGTCTGCAGCCTTATAAAAAATGTATATCACCATTTTGCAATCTACAATGGAATAGATAAGACAAGTAGGTGATACTGATGAGCATCCTATACTAAACAAGACAGACGATTAGCAACTAACCCTGATTGTCACCAAGAGAGAGACTAAATGCCTATCTTGTTATGATTCAATGGGAAAACAGTATTTCTTAACTATCCTAGTAACAAAAGTCAATCCAAAATCTGAGTTAGCCAATGTACCTGTTCATTAGAAATCATGGTCAGAGGAATGCATTAAACTACTTAGGTGTGTGATTTTCCAACCCAGAATATGGGAGGCTGTTGCTAATCTTGAGCTGTGCTCAGATGCTTTGCTGTGTCTGCGGGAGTGTGGTAGAAAGTCCTTGGGCCCTGCTGAGGACCAGCTGCATCAGAACCTAAGGGTTTGTGAGTACCTTCATGTTTGGATGATGTGCATATTACAGGATAGCCGTCGTAAATCATAAGAATAACAGAACAGGAGACATTCTACAGTTGGAAGGAAGGAAATGTAAAAAACAGCAGTCCAACCGCCTTGTGAATTGTCTTGAAAAAAAAAAAAAACTATAAATTCACTTATGTGGTAAGGGAGGAAGTTAGGGTGTTGATTACATGAAAGACGATCGTAAAGGGCTGTAGAGATTATACGTGTGATTTCGTGTGGTTTGCATTGTTTAACGAGCTCACAGATGAGCAGATTGGCGTTCATACACACATAGCTGTGCTTGATCCTTCATAGCCCTCTGGCTCCCCATCCCCAGACTCTTCAGCCCCCCCTTTTCCCCTTCCCACTTCTGTTCCACGTGTGTTCTGTCAGTATTCCTCTCCTCTCCTTTAAGGCTCCCTTTCTAATTCTGTCATGGGCCCCTTTCTAGTTTCCTGACTGGTAACTGTACTCACTGCCACAAAAATACACATGTGTGGAAAATCACAAGCCAGGATCTGCACACGAGAGTGTATCATTTCCATCCTGGGCTACCTCAGTTAACATAAGTATTTTCAAGCTCTATAAATTTCCCTCTAATTTTATAATTTTATTTTTTATTATGGATGACTATATTTCCATCGTGTGTATGTACTGTTTTTATTATCTATTCCCTGTGGATGGGCATCTAGGCTACTGATGGGCATCGAGGCTAGTTTCGTGTTCTTGCTACTGTGAATAGACACGGAATAAGCATGAATGTGCAGGTATCTCCATGTCCATGGGAGTTTGTATAGTCCTTTGGGTGTGCCTAGGAGGCTATAATTAGTGTGTACCATAATTCTTTTAAGAAACCGCCACACTGATTTCCACAGTGGTTGCATGGCATTTTTTCCCCCTTTGTTAGCTCTCAGAGAATATACATAATGAAGAGTTTTAAATAACCTGAGTCACAGGACTGGGAGAGCCTAAATAAGAAGGAACTGGTCATATTGATAAGTATTGGAGCTGAATGGTCAGGTACATGGGAGTTGACTAAACTATCTGTCCTGCTTGTGTATGTTTATAGTATTGTAGAAGTCAGTAGAAGTCTAAAGCCCCCAGTTGTCCTTTGCAGTGACAGTAATGGGATTATGTGATCATTTCTTAATTATTGTCAGAATGTCAAGTATGTAGACATGCTGAGATAAATTTACAAAATGTACAATGTAAAACTGTATCTGAATGTTTTCAGTGTCGGCCCTTATCTAAGTCAAAGTCTATGCTGCTTGAGTGCTTCACAGAAGAGAGGAAACTGTAGTTCACCACTGACTGTAGCTACAGCCCTGGACATAAGAGATTATTAACATTGGCAGCCACCACACCTTTAAAAGGGCAGTGATTTGATACTGCTTACCCCTATAAATGGCATGTGACACGCTGCTTTCTAGATGTGTGGCAGTTCACAATCATTGCACTATTACTGTTTAAAGACAAAAGTCACTGGATAATTAATGTGATGTCAAGCCTCAGAGGTGGGGCTTATCATGGGCATGTATTTAGCTGTGTTTTAACTGAACTACTGAGCAGGGAGACTTCCCTCGGAGCATGCACCCCAACACTCTGAGCAGATGCTGTGTGTCGTGGTCATCTGGAAAGACTCCAGACCACGCAATCTTGATTGATGGTTTCAGAGAGTCACAGCCTTTCATGTGCATCACACTCCCTTGAGACCTTCTTAGAGCACACACTTAAAATACAAGCTGAAGCTAGAGGTGTGCTCCCTCTGCCTCCTCCTGCTCCTCTCCGTGACCCCCTTCCCTATTTCTTTGTGGTAAGACCCTATGGTTTCCATTTTCAACACGTTGCTGGCTGCTGCTGCTGCTGGAGACTGCACTGTTTGAAAACTACTGCTCCAGATCTCTAAGCTACCCAAGTGTTTAATGATTGCGTGGGTTAAAAACTCTTTTTGTGTTGGCTCCATGATGAAGGTTTGAATACAGCAGCTGTGTGAGATGCTGTTGCCCTTGCCCCTTGCTGGTGTGATCCTGAGAAAGGAGACTGTATTACACAAGCAGAAGTGAAAGTTCCTGCAGTCTTCTGTGTTTGAGAGGTCACATCACTCTCCAGGGCACTCTGGGTTAAATGCTACTCACGATTCCACCAGCAAGAGAGAGGCAGGGATGTGCATCTGCATATTCACAGTTGAGCATGGAATTCTACAGAAAGAGCCACCCCAGTTCTTAGGCTTTAGAGCAGGGCCTCTTAAACTTCTCCCAGCCATTGACCCCTGCTTACCTGAGTATTTTATAGAGCACCAGGTGTACAGGTATACATGCATGTGTAGACATATACACATTCCCTGATAATCACAAGTTGACTTTAAAACACTTAATTGATATATATATACCATTCATTAAGACAAAAAGCAAGTAAGAATACTAAGAAGGTGGGTGTTATTTAAAAAATGAAATCTTGCTGACTATTTGGCATTGCAGGACAGAAAGCATCTTGAAGTTCTTCAGGGTTTCTCCATAGTTTAATTTTATAATCATCAGTGCCTGTTTGACAGATGGAGTTCAAGCTGGCAGAAATGCCTTAGAGCCTTTTCTGAAATTGTTGGCAATTCTGTCTTAGTCCTGAGCCGAAACCTATTAAATAAGTTTTTATGAAACTTGAGTGAGGAATTTTTAAAATTAAACTTCCTAACAATGGAATCTAGTGGGATTTTGGGGGGGTGGGGGGTGGGACAGATACATGCTGAAGAGGAACAATAGAAGTCCTTGTAAAATATTGACAGTTTTTGTCTTCCGTGATGTTTTAGAAAAGTGAAAGAAGACTGTATCACAGCACTCTGTAGCATATAGAAGTTCTGAAGCTGAACTCAGGTATCTCAAGCACTGACTGCTTGGGGGTTGAGGGGTAGACGGGCCTGTACTAGTCAGGTGTGAATGTGTCTCAGGTAGTGACTGACTGCATTGGGGCGTAAGGGGGGAGGGAGAGCTGTGCAGTCAAGTGAGCATGGTTTCCCTTCAGTAACAAGGCTGCAGTGATACCTGGTGAACATTCATGGCATATTACATTTATTTTTGGTTGTTGCTCATTCAGAAGCCTTTTTTATGGTCGTCTCTTTGTTTTTAGTGGGTTTTTTGTTTTGTTTTGGGCTTTTGGGGGGGGTCTTTTTTGGACACTCACAGTTCTACAACCCCATACAGAGTCAGTTTAAGATGCAGGGGTTTGCATGGTGGTCTACATGTCTGTGCCTCAGTGCTGGGGAATGGAGAGAAGCAGATCACTGGTGCAGTGATACTAACCAGCCAGTCTCCAGCTCCAGCTTCCTTGAGAGACCTTGTCTCAAACAGTGGAGAAGCAATCAAGCAAAATGTCCATGTTAATGTACAATTAACATGTCCATGTTAATGCCTCTACCCTGGCATCCTACACACATGCATAAACTCCACTCCACACTCCCACACACATGCACACATTTACATGTTCCTCCCACACAAGTGAGGGGCTTCTGTTACGTGTTGTGGTTTGAATATGCGTTGCCCATAGCACAGTTAGGAACTGTGGCATTGCTGGAGGTGGGGTAGACTTGTTAAAGGAAATGTATCCCTGTGGGGTAGGCTTTGAGGCTCCTAAGCTCAGTGTGGAAGAGAGATTCAGTCTCTCCTGGTTGCCTTCAGATCAAGATGCATAACTCTTAGCTCCTTCTAGAGGACGATGTCTACTTAGAGCCATGCATCCTGCCATGATGACAATGGACTGAACAACTGAAAATATAAGCTAGCCCCAAGTAAATAGTCCTGGTCATGCTACCTCTTCACAGCAATGGAAACCCTAACTAAGACATGTGTGGTGATGCCCTCCGGTGATACCAGTATTAGGACGCAGAGGCAGGAGAATTACTGCAAATTCAGGGCCAACAGAAGATGTTCTGAACTAGTCATGGCTTCACAGTGATGCCCTTCTTGAAGGAAGGAAGGAAACAAGCAAGCATGCTAGCAGACTCTGGGGTGTGAGTTCCCTTCCAGGCTTGTCATAAGTTCAGCACAAGTCCTGAGTGTGATATCATTACACCCCTCAGAGTTGAGAGAACATGTTTACTTTCCCTTGAGTAGACTAGGGGGTTCCTCAGCACTTACTGTAGTTACTATTCTTTGACTTAGGCGGACCATTTCAGAGTCTTATCAATCCCTTTCATATTCCTAAAAGGACATTACAGCTCAGAGTCCTGTTTAACACTCAGATTCTAGGATTAATTACCTTTGTGGAGTTACAGTTACTAGTGCTCAAATTGACATAAGATTTCCTCTTCTCAACCTGAATTTATCCTCCCCTTCTCTTCCTCCTCCTTCTCCCCTCTCCTCCTCTCCTTTCTTCTTCTGTGTATCTGCGATCCTGTTATCAAACCACAGAGATGGAAGGACCTGTGTCAGTTGCCTGAGTAGTTCTGGCTGGATCTCAAAGGTGACCCAGGGTCAGCCATCTCCTGAGGATCTGAGTGAAGGGGCTGAATCCTTTAGGGTTCTCGCTACATAGTGGAGTCATGTGAACACTCAACAAGAAATACACACACACACACACACACACCCTTCACAAAAACAGAAGTCAAAATATACAAGCAAAAGACCAGTAAGACAAAACTCCACAAAGCAAACTGAAGTAAAAATTCTTTTTAAAAAAATTACTATTAGAACCATTAAGTTTATTTTGTGTCCAACTACTCCTGGGCATGGGGCCTACCCAGAAATGTGGTTAATATACCTAGTGAGACTCCATTGGAGAAAACTAAAAACGATTTTTTACTTTTCAAGCAAGTATCCACTGTACTGTGTCAGTGGCTTCTTGGTTAGGATCTACTTGCCTTCCTTGTTGGGGATTGAGAAGGGAGTCTGTGTCTACTTTCCTCTCTCAGTCCTGAGATCCTGTCTAGCTTGAACCTGTGCAGACCTTGTGTGTGCTGCACTCTCTGCGCGTTCATGTGTACACCAGTCCTGTTCTGTCTTGAAGAGACATTTTCCTTGAAGTTATCCATCCACTCTGGCGTTTACAATCTTTCTGCCAAAATATACATAGATCCCTGCGTAGATCCTCTTCTGGGTAGATCTTTGAACTCTGTTTAAAAGTATTTTAAATCAACCATGCTATATAAAGGATAGAGTCTTATATTTTGCTTTTAAAATGCTTGTTTCCTTTTGTGTATGATCCAGTGAACCTTACCCACTATGTCTTTCAGCCTTGATCCACACTGCTGCTATAGCTGCTTCAGATGGCTGGCAATAAAGGAAGAGGGCGTGCGGCCTATACCTTTAATATCGAAGCCGTTGGATTCAGCAGAGGGGAGAAGTTACCTGATGTTGTGTTGAAGCCGCCACCGCTGTTTCCTGTAAGTGTAGTGATAGCTCAACTTTCACAGTGTCTTTTTGTGTGTTTCATGGGAAAGTGCAGTTCTGCTTAGGGGCTTGAGTACATACTATTATCATGATATCCTCATGTCTAAGAGTAAAGGAGTGTGTCACAATTACCTTGTACTCAAACCTCTGGTTATGTTGAAGAACAAGGCCTAGTCTTTTATTTACATATTAATTCCATCATTTGCTCTATTTTTAGTTTTGATTATCCCAGCAATCAGCATTCCTTGACCTCAGCCCCTTCTTTCATAGAAAGAGACAACAAGCACACACTTTTTTTTTAACATTGCAAAAGAATTCAGAGATCTGCCTGCCTTTGAGCACAGACAATAAGCTAGCTAACTGGATGGAACCCTGCCCTGAAATTACCATTCCTGCCACGCCTGCTCCTGGGCCTGGACCTGGACCTAAACAACCCTGAACTAAGAAACCTACCTGTGTTTGTAAGCACAAACAAAAACTTAGTTGGGTGGGATCTTGCCCTGCGATCACCACTCCCTAAATCTCTTAGTCTCCTTATCTCACATCTTTCTGACAAGCTGGCTCTCAGTACAGCTGTCTCTGTTCCTTTAGATCTGTGAAGCTCCTTATACAATATATATTGCATCCTTATTTTTTTGCATAGTTGAGAAATTATACATTTTTGAACTCATGTTTTCAGAGTTCTTTCCCGCAGCCATAGGGAGCTGTCCTGATGATCTCAGCATTTACCATTTTGCTGAGACATAGGCACACGCTAAACCCATGGACTTGTGCTATTTCTAATTATCATGGGGTCATGATAATTATCTCCTTGGCAAGGAGAATATTTCCTGAACATGAAGTAAGATAGATAGATAGATAGATAGATAGATAGATAGATAGATAGATAGCTTTATATATATCAACACTCATTCAGGCCCTCACCCTTCTGGCTCTGCTCCAGGGGTGGGAACCATGTCACATCGTCCCTGCCATGGCCAAGTAAGACAGGTGTAGGGGTTGTGTTTTAAATATACCAAATGGGCTCTCATGGTCTCTTATGTTGCATTTTGACCAGTTGTGGATTTTTGTAAGTGCCTCTGAATGCTGCAGAAAGAAGCTTCTGTGGGGAGGGTGAAAGTTACATTTACCCATGGATATATGGATAGTTGTATTTAGAATATGATTAGAAATTATATTGGTCAAGAGAAATGGCAGTAATAGGTTTTCTCTAGGTTCTAGAACCTCTTCAGCCATGAGTAGCTGGCTAGGTTGTAGTATGAGCGATAAATTTCCTCCTGTGGAATGGGCCCTATAAGTTCAGTTAGACAGCTGTTGGTTATCTCAAGGTAAAAGTGCCACCACTGCATCATTGGGGATATTTTGCCTTTGGGCCAGTCATTGCTGTTCACAAGCTTTACAGCTGGGTAGAACTATTAATTTCTTTTCTTCTTTGGCTGTTCACGTAGAACCTTCTGTCCAGTACCTTGAGAGCAAATCCTCAGGGGATGGCTTCTGGGTCTTGTTTCCAGCACTTTAATGTTCTGGGAGGCAATGAAGGGCAGTGGCAATAGCCTATACTGTTTTAGGACTGTTTTGGATATCCTCAATCAATGATTCAAAGGAGCTTTCCCCAGACTGACACTGGGGCTTTTTAGTCTATAGCTTTTGGGAGAGCGTTATTATCCTGTGTACTATAACTCTGTTTAAACTAGATATACATACACACATGTATGTATGTATGTATGTATGTATGTATGTATGTAAGTACGTACGTATGCTTATAAATAATGTTTCCCTGTGGCTTTTTCAAACATCCTCAGTGTCATTTCTCTCTCCTTCCTCCCTCTCCATCTGTATTACTCCCCCTTCTTCTCCCCAGTTGAAGGCTCCCCTTTCCCCTTCCTAGCATCTGTGTCCTATTATGGTTTTTGGTCTTCATATTTTACCTTTAATACTCAATATACCTTGAAAACAGAGACAAGTATCTCAGATCTATGCCCTCAAAATAAGGCCACCAGGTGTGACATTACCTCCAAGCACTGGGAAAGTAAGCATGTAGCTTTGCTTTCTTTATGCTTGAAGGCTGTGCCTGCTGCCCTGGCCTTCCTCATCTTCTCAGCCTTTTCTCACTGCTGGATTCTCAGGCCCCAGCTGTGCCAGACCCTTGCCCTCCCAGGTCTTTGTGCCTGCTGAATTCTTATCTAAAATAACCTGTTCTCTTTTCGTGAATAGCTGATTGATTTTTGTCTATATCTCTGTTCAAATATGACTTCCCCAGGAGGCCATGCATGTTTACCCTGTGCAGATTAGCCACCATGTGACCCCCCCATGTCACATCTTCTGCTCGTTTATATTTGTCTTCATGATTTGAAATTTATTGCATCTCCCTTGTTTGTTTAATTGTGAGTTTATTCCCTGGGGTGTAGTTTTGAATGCCTGAATAGACTGAGAATCCATCTGTGGAAATATACGGTACCTTTACCCTGTTGTATCTTTATCTGTACTCTGGGGACTCACTTTTTAATGAACATATACATATGGTCATATAGTCATATCTGCACATTCATATAAATATGGGTATTATAGAATCTTTTTTCTTACCTATAAAATAAGGATAAACTAGGAAATGTGTTCTAAAGTTAGATTATAGAAGTTCAACATCTTTATTATTTCATTTTCTTCAAAACTTCGAGACACAGTTTTATGTGTTAGCCTGTGCTGTCTTGGAACTCACTGTGTAGCCCAGGCGGGCCTTGAATTGGAAGGAGTGCTCATGAAGTGTAATCTTTCAATAAAAGCAACATTTTCTAGAATGTGGATAAAAGAAATAGTAAAATTCTTAACTTATTTAAATAGACTTTGTCTCTTATGTTAAATAGGATACAGATTACAAGCCAGTGCTCCTGAAAACGGGAGAAGATGAGGATTACATGCTGGCCTTGAAGCAGGAGTTGAGGGAAACAGTGAAACGACTGCCTTACTTTATTGAAACACCCGAAGAAAAACAAGGTATGCGTTAGGCTCTCCATGAGGCAGGCAGTTCAGTGTTTACAGGAGCAGTGTATGCAGGGATCCGTGATCACCGAGGGCTGGATCACATGACTCAGGCAGACAGTCACCCAACTTGACAAAACTACTTACCGGAATTGTCAAAAGGAAAAACATTTATATTTTATTTTTTGTTTTTTCAACTTACTTTTACTTTGAGTCTTCCTTTTGTAATGCAATAGTATATTCGCCTTTTAATATTTCCTTAGTATTCTTAGAAAAACATAATTTAATGACTATGTTACTCCATTATGTGGATAAGATATTAATTATCACTAATTTCCTGCTATTAGAATGAAGTGGTTCTTCTTTTTTTTTAAACTATGCAGTGCTGTGATTATTGCCATTGTACATAAGTTTTTAATGGATGCCTCTGATTATTGACAGTTTAGACTAAAAACAATTGAAAACCTTGATTTTTGTCTTATTGTTTATGCTGTGATGATATAAAATATGTGTTAGTTCTTGATGCCAATGGCAGAAAGGAGGAATTATGCTTCTGGAAGCTGTCTGGAGCTGGAAATGGGAAGTGGTTTTAGAGGAAGTGAGCCTGCTTATCAGAGGAGCAGCTCTTTAGCACTATAAAACTGTATTGATTGTTAGATCGGTATCATCTTCGAGTTCTTAAAACAACAGCATTAAAACATGAGAAATTCATATAGCATCTGCTCATGCCATTAGTATTAAAAGTGGTTGTTCCTCTCTGAGATGCATGTGCTGAGTCAAAAAGGAAATGTATAGGTGCTGGTGTTAGATGTCTTCATAAGAACCATGTTGGACAAGCTTGATCTTGACGATTATCTACTTGAATTTGTTTATATAATGGTTTGATAAATTTTACCTCAACAATAGAGAGGTTTTAGTTTTATTTTTACTTTTCTGATTTTGTTGCATGCCTTTGTCTAGATTTAAAGATTAAATTTTACATATTTTTAATTGAACTAATAAATATTTTAAAAAGTTAATAAGGCATGGGATACTTTGCTGCTATGAAAATTAGGCTTTCCTTTAGGTAAGAGGCATGTTTAGCTAAGAGCATGTATTTATTCAAGTGCGGGTCTAACTAAAAGGTTTGTCAGGTCATTCAGGCAGTTATATGAGTCTTCTAGGTGGCCGTTGTCATAGTTACTGTTCGGTTGCTGTGAGGAGACACCATGATGAAGGCAACTTTTACAAAATAGCATGTGATTGGGGGCTTGCTTACAGTTTCAGAGAGTTAGGTCACAATCAATATGGTTACAGGTGTGGTACCAGGAAAGTAGCTTAGAGCTCCCATCTGATCCTCAAGTTGCAGGCAGAGTGAGAACTAAGCTGGGTATGGCATGGGCTTTTAAAACCTCAAAGCCTGCCCCCAGAGGCATACCTCCAAGAAGGCCACACCTCCTAATCCTTTTCAAACTCTTCCACTAACAGCGGACCACACATTCAAGTGTGAGCCTATGGGGACACATAAACATAAAAAGGGATAATACTTATTTGCTTAATCCCGTAAGGAAATTCTACAGAATTTTCCAATAATGGAGTCAAATCTTCCAATCTGCTCCTCTTTCCTGATGTATGTTTTTAAAAGCTCTGTGGTTCAAAATACACTTTTAATTAAGATTCATACATTCTTATGTATGTATCTAAACATCAGTCTCCTTTCTGTTCATGGGCAATACATTTCAAGATGTCACCAGAGGATGCCCGAACCCACAGATCGTACCTAACTGTGTGCTCCACTGTGTGCTGCACTAACTGTGTACCTCACCCACTGTGTGCTCCACTGTGTGCTGCACTAACTGGGTACCTCACCCACTGTGTGCTCCACTAACTGTGTGCTGCACTAACTG
>JADRCH010000005.1:579006-637544 GCA_019843965.1 Rhynchomys soricoides | reverse complement strand
ATCTGGCTGTGGCGTCCTTACCACAGTTACTTCACATCTGGCTGTGGTGTTCTTATAGCTACTTCACACCGGGTGTGACTCCTTCTCCTTGTCACTTTGCATATAGTGATCTTTACATTGCAGTATGTGCTTGACTTGTGCTTGGCCACGAGACTGAGAAGAAGAGGTCACCTCCCCTCATGGAGACAAGCAGGAAAGGCAACAGTGGATAATTCTGTGGTGTAGAACACTTGGTTATGAGGGTACACGCCAGACACCTGCTCCTAAATGCAGTACTTGGAAGGTAGAGTCAGAGTTATCAGAAGTTCAAGGTTATCTTCAGCTACATAATGAATTTCAAGCCAACCCCGGACATTGAGTCAGTCAAAGAAATAAGATAACGTGTAAGATCTAGAGAGTCAGTGAAGTCAAGGTGAGGAAGCAGACTCTGTGTGTGTGTGTGTGTGTGTGTGTGTGTGTGTGTGTGTGTGTGTTGACAAGACCTCACTGTAGGCCCGTGGCTTGGAACCCACTACAGCAATCTGGCTTCAGATTTGCAGCAGCTCTTCTCTGCATCTCAGCCTCCCAGGGATTGTCTGAGCTGCTCTGCTCAGCTCTGAAATGCTGTTTTAATAACACCCACTTTCTCTGAGTCTGGACCATGTCTGTTAAGATCAAGAGTTACTCATAACAATTACAAGCTCATGGGCTGGGGTGGCAGAGCACACCCTTAATCCCAGCACTCAGAATGCAAAGCTCACCTGGTCTACATAGAGAGATTCCAGGCCAGCTGGGGTGACATAGCCATACTGTAACGTATGGAACAAACAAACAGATTTTGGTAGTTTAAGAGCTGTCAAATGGGCCTCAGTGAAGCACTGCACCAAAGAGTGGTTTAAATCCATACGTTTATATATCTGTATTTCATTAGAAAGCAAAGCTAGAGAGAAATGAATCTTTGGGGGATAGAAAGGGAGTTCCCTTAGAGGCCTTGTTACTTGAAAGTTCTACTCTTTGTTCTTTTTAATCAATTAATTAATTGAAATTTCATGGTAATTAACTTACTCCTTGAGTTGAATTGATAAATACTTCACTTTAACAAGTACAGTGCGTCTGCTAACCCGTCTATGCTGTTAATGATTTGAATATTTAGCTTCAGAATAAATCTGGAACTCAGTGGAGAGCCAAGAGCCAGCCAGTCAGGTCAGCAGGCTGAGGGGGCTCTGAAAGGTTATCCCTGAACAAGATTGCTAACCTCTCCGTTAGCACCTGAGTCACCAAACGTTTGGAGTAAGTACCCATGGCTAAAGCACAATGCCGAGTGCTGGACTGTGAATGCCAGGGTTTCCCTTCGTTGCTTTTGGGTGGGAATTCCTTTGCTCCTGTTTCCCTGCAGGCATAGAGAGAGCCAAGCCTTGTTTCCTAGGTGCCGTCCTTTGAATGCTCCCAGCCATCCCTTTCTTCCCTAGTACAAAGACCCCAGGCTCCAACTTGGTGTCTTCGGTCTTCTTTTATGGATTTCTCGGCACCAGAGAAGCTAGGCCAGCTTTATGGAACTACAAAGGGTTTGTGTTGGATACATAACTTGCGGGATTTAGGGAAGAGCAAGTAATATAAAATACACAGGTGCATATACCTTCTAGATGCTTAAAAAGAAAACCTGTAAGATAAAGCTGGTTTCCCAAAAGCTTTGAGAATGTCATCTGTTTCCACTGTAAATAGTAGAATGTGCATATTTTGGGAGATAGGGACTGGGGGTTACCACAGGATCTTGCTATCTATGTAGTCCAGGCTGGCTTTGAACTCTGCAGTTCTTTCTGCTCAGTCTTTTTAGTGCTGGGATCACAGGTGTGAGCCACTATGCCTCTCCTGCATAGCTAATTTTCCTCTCATGTTTTCATATATACATCAGGTCCCTGCCTGTCAGTCCTTGACCTTCCACCCCCCAGTCTACCCTGGATCATATTCAAGCAAGTCCTCAGCATCTTTCTATCTCATTCCATCCCAAAGCATCTCAGTGTGGACACACACGGAAGGGCTCATGAACACCACGGTGTCACTGCACCCAATATGATCTGACCACTGTTACATTTTGATTGGTTCAAAAATCTCTATTGCAAACCCATGCACTGCAACTATCCAAGAAGTCTTAATCTGTTTATATTCAAGTGGGTTTTTGAAGTTTTGATAGAAGGCACGCATATCGTTTGTAGCCTTAAGGACTCAGCTAGAACTAACACCTTGCCAGAGGCCAAGAAGTCACGAGAAGATGCAGTGTGGTCTCCCATAGGTTTGGGTTGGAAGGAGACTGTATTTTGATAAGAAAGGAAAGTCCCTCTGCTGGTGCCATTAAGCTTTGTGACTTCATGCCTGGATTCTGGTGCAGGGAAAGACTATTAATGAAACCACTTCCTTCTTGGTGGCCAGTGCATGGGTACCACAAATGCTTAGTGTTTCAGCTCCTTAAACCCGGAATCTCCATCAAGGAGTGCTTCACAGGTGGTTCCTGCTGAGGTGGAATCACAGCCCTTTCTGTTCTCTTAGCTGGTTAGCACCTGAACACAGTAGAAAATGGTACTTAAAAGAAAGCTGGACTGGTCGAAATGTGTGAAAACTGATTTTGAAACAGGAGAGCACTCACAAAAAAAAGACGTTCTATGCAAGTCTTCTGTGTTTTATCTCAATTTGGCATAGATAAACTACAGGGTGTTCTTTTTTGTATTGTATTCCGGAGTGGTGCGTTCTAATCACTGTACTGACTGAGGAATCTATCCCTTCACTTAGGAGAACGACTACATTAACTCCTACTTCGACAACGGGGATGATTTTGGTGTTGACAGCGACGACAACATGGACGAAGCCACCTACTAGCCATGGAATCCCCAGATGTTTGGGGAATTCAGCTTCAAGCTTTTGGATCGACTTTATTTTGGATAAGGATTAAGTCCATATTTTCTGTTCTTCACTGTTCCGTCTGACAAATTCGTGTCCTACTCTTGAGAAGCACTTTGTGTTTACGCCCTGTGACCTTACTCCATTACCTCTGCCACAGTTCTGATTACGCAATGCAGTTGTTGGGTTCTTTGACTTTTGTTTGATCTGGCTTTGAATGTTTCTGAAGAGTTCTAGCATCACTCAGTCTGGGTGGTCACAGTTGAACAAGATCACTTTGGTTCACCTGCTGACCTTCAGTGAAAAGTGTTACTAGTCATAGTGGATTTCTATTAATACTGCACATGGGGCACTTTAAAAACAAACTGGACACTGATTTCTCTTATTGGTACATGTTTTATCACTCCGTGACCTCGTAAACATACCTGAGTTCTTAACAGTACAGACTTAGGAGATTAGAGTTTTGTTGATAGGCAACAGGCTCTCAGCAAACACCAGTGACCTGGATGAAATCCATTTCAGTTTACATCTCAGCCACAACAAAGACTTTCACATGGGTGGAAGGTTATCGGTGCTTGGCCTTGGGGATAACTCCAAGCCATACACTGTACAGTGTGTGAATTAATGATTCCGCTGTAATAAGTCTGACACTTTCAACTTGTTGGGCTTGTGGGGGGTGGGGGGGACCCTGAGACATACTGCTTAATTCTGGCTTGTATAAACCTCATGACAGAATAGTGTGTGTGTGTGTGTGTGTGTGTGTGTGTGTGTGTGAATATGGTGAAGGGCAGTGCCCTTCCTTGTATTTCACAAGATCCATAAACTGCAAGCCAATTATATAATCATGTGAAATGAACTCAGGTCATTTGGAAATTATGATTAATTATTCTTGTTTTAACTTACAGGGTGACTCCCTGCAGTTTTATATTTTGTGGGAGAAAATAGCCAGAGTCCTTCACCTCTGAGGACTTTTTAATATGCCAAAGACTTTCAAGGCAATTCATAGTGTGCATTTCCAAACTAATATATTAAAAGTATCTGCCTACAGGACTAAAATCGTTTTTTTCCCTTTGGGGAGACTTGTTACTCATTATCCTCTGACCTGGAAACTGGAGCCTTGCTTTTTCTCCCAGGATCAAGAGAACCTTGATATTAAGCTTAAGTTTGTGTGCCTTAGTTTCTCCACTTGTAAATGGTTTCCTCTACAAATTTATAGGAAAATTTATAGTTTAGACACTGACCAGAATTGACCGAATATGCTCTTCCATTACAGAAACAATCATGTCTTAAATTTTATTTTTGCTCTGCAAGCAGTTGTGCTGTAGAAAGTGAGATAGCTGTGAGGAACAGTTTCCTGCTGAGTTATAATTCGATTTTCCAGTCTTGTGTCTGTGTTAGAAACCGCCGTTTATCTGTATGGTCCGGAGAGATTCTGAAATCCCTTTCTCAGGTGAAGGATCACTTTCAATGGCAATCCTTCTTCATCTACTTCCTGATGGGTTGGATGGAAGGCCCATCTTGACAGCGTAATGCTGTACTGAACATACGTGACTTACATCCAGTTCCCAGGAGCTTATAAAAATGTTGTAAGATTCTGAGTGGAAACCAAGTCTTTAAAGCTTCAGTGTGTTGGGAAGCTTACTTACATGAAGTTTTTAGTAATAATGGCAGATGCTGTTACTTGGGAATATTCCCTTACATTTGGTACCAGAACCAAAGATCCCATTTGTGGACACTCTGGTTCTGTTTCCTTCCCTTATTACAAATCTGCAGATCTCTCTTCCAATAAGGGAGCTGAGTTGGCAAAGACGTCTTTTTCCTAGCTTCCAGTGTGTCTTCACGGGTGTGCGCCTGCCACCCAGAGGGAAGCACTTTTGCACAGGATTGACTTTGGAACCCCTGGCATCTCTTCTAAGGATGCCTATCCTCATTTGAAAGATCAGGTTAAAACTTTTACCATACTAATTTTGAGAAAAGATGAGATTTTCCAGGTTGCTTGATTACCATAAATCTTGTTTTCTTTAGCTCTGAGTCTATGAAATTACTTTGTAGAGAAACCGCTTCTTAACAGTTAGATAAGAGTACTTACTGGGACTGGTGATAAAGTATCCTTAACATTGTCTTAACAAATAGAACTAGTTGCCACATGCTGATTTTTCTGTATTTGTTTACACATATAAAGTTTAAAAAATAAAATTTTGGCCTTAATACCAAGATGGTTTGCAGTGAACATTTATTTGGTAGAGAAAACAAGTTAATCCTGATTTTTTTTTTTTTCTGCTCAAGTAACTATTCATTGAACAGGTTCATGGTTCAGCTTCATATTCATGGTTGTAGAACAACTCCCCCTCCCCCGTACAAGAGAAACCTCTTGCCTTTAATGTAGCAGAGAGTGTGCTTGCGGGTTTCATGAACAGTTGCTGGAAGATGCCAAAGCCTCAGAGGGTTGCTGTCCCTCTTTCTGGCCATGCCTTCAAGCGTCAAGTGTCAAAGGAATAAGTGGAAAAAATGTCTGGGAAAAATAAGTTCCTTCTCATTTATGGTTCGTGTGTGTGTGTGTGTCTACATACATAGTCTTTGCATATGTGGTGTACATCACAGTTAATCATGTGTGCAAGTCTGTTTGCAGGCCAGAAGTTAGGTGGAGTTTTGCTCTATTACTCTTCCTTCTGAGGGATCACCAATCCCACAAGATTGTCTGGCCAGTGAGCGAGAGGGATCTTCTTGCCTACCCTGCACTAGGATTATAGATGTGCAGCTTTTTCCTGGAGTGTTGGGAATCTGAATTCAGGTTTTCATGCTTGTTCAGTGAACTCTTCACTGACTGCACCTCTCCTGAGTCCCCAAGATTAGTAGTCTTGAAAGGGACTTTTGTTACTTCTAGACCATCCTATGAGACTGACTCAGCCCTAAAAGCATGGTCTGTACTTACCAAGTCTTACTTACCCAAAACACAATTTATCTAATATTTGTTATTCTACCAAGTCTTACTTACCCAAAACACGATTTAATCTAATATTTGTTATTCTATGTTCGACAAGTAATCGAGTAGATACTGAGTGTAAAAGTAGGAATCTGAATTCATCAGTGTGGCAGTTTGAGTTCACCCAGCTGTGGACTCTACTGGCTGTGACTGCCCTGGCAGGACACATCCATTGCTGTAGCACTGGCCCAAGTATCATGGAAGTAGACAGCCATTTTCTGATTAGATTTAAGCCCACTCCACTTGGCACCATTATTAACCAGAGAACCCACCATCAGACAGGTCCTGGGCCCTAGGAGAGAACCTACTATTGTGCTTGTAAATAGATAAAATAATAAACTGACTCCGAAGGACTCTGAAAGCTCTTCTGAAAAGGTTTCTATTTGTAGTAGATGGTGATTAACTGACCAAGGAACAAAGAATCTGAGACTGTATTACACACCCCTCCTCCCAAGGCTCAGGATCACTGAGGAGAAGGTGGGAAGACTCTAACAGCCAGAGACAACGGATGACTTGGCAACATCTGGAGACAGCGAGGTAGCTACACCTAAGAACTGTTGTGACAGCATGCACAAGACCTGTGCAAGCTGAAGCCAGATTCAATCCCAGTGTGGTGAGGGAGGTTAGGCACACAATTCTCTCCGAGCCATGGAGCAAGTGGCAAGAGTTAGCAGCTAAAACAGGAGTCAGTTTTCTGTAAGAATGGATCTCTGCCACGCTCCAGTAGAAGGCACACACCCAAAAATATTTGGGTCATCAAATTGGCCGGCGCAAGCGTGCGTGCGTGTGTCTGTCTGTCTGTCTGTCTTAAGGGACAATGCTGGGTGCATAGGGAAGAGGCAGACCTGGGGAGAGTTGGGAGTATGGGTGGATATGAACAAAACATATACAAAGCTTGAATTTTTAAAAGAACTAATGTGGAGAAATGTTTCAAACAGCTTGAAAGAGAAACATCTCCTTATTCAATTATATTCAACAACTTCCACTTTCCAGTTGATTAATAAAATAGAAATTTTATTATACTTTGCATATCCTTAAAATATGAAAAACAAGGCCAAAAGTTTAAAAACCAGTTTTACAGATGTGCATGCTAATAACAATGCAATTGCAATTATATAAACAATGCAATTGCAATTATACATTTGCAATTATATAAAATACATTATACAAAAGATGCTTAGTTTTTTCATACATAAAGTGAATTAAATAAAGCATTCATATATTTCTATGATCTAAGTGCAATATGCACATACTTAGAAAAAAATACTGATTTCCTGAGCAACAATGATGTAATTCAAAATCAGAAATAGTCCCATGATAATGCAGTGTTTAAATAAGTTTCTGTTCCTAACTATACGCTTCGCATTTGCAGTGACGTAACGTCAGAAGAGTTTTTACTAAAGACTAACAATTACCAAAGAGTGGTTCATTTAATGAACTTCTCACACCACCAAAGAGCAGAGCCCCCCCCCCCCCAAAAACAATCAACTCCACCAGAAAAGAAAACTTGACTACTTCTTCCTAATCTAATGGCCAGCAGATGATAACCTGGTTTTGTAGACAGGACAGTGAAAATGCTTAAATAATTATCCATTGGTTCAAAACAAACTCAGCCATTCACCAGGTCTTCACAAAGTAAGAATTTGCCCTATAACTATCAGATTTTTCTTTATTTGCAATTCCAAGTTTTGAGGTGAACTAATAAACTCAATGGCTATGACTCCGTTCTGTTCTGTTTATAACTGCATCAGCATACATGAACACATAAAAATTAAAGCCTCAAAGAAAATCCAAGGGATTGGACATGAACCATAGTATCAAACAATGACAATTGTGCTGATGTTGTCTAGAATGCAATGTAGTTTGCAGTTGCCAAAAATTTGCATAATTTGCAAATATATGTTTAATGAATTTTCAAAATTTCTTCTAAATGCTTAATTTTTTCTTTTAAAAATGAAAGCATAATTCTACATATAGAATTATATTCGATTAATAAGTCTAAGATCTATAGGAAAAGGGAATTGCTTGGTCGTGTCTAAGGATCCATGTTGTATTTCCTTCAAAAAGGCTGCTCAAGACAGGAACTACTTTAGCCAGCCTTTAAATACAAGTGATCAGAGCCTGTGATTACAAACCCAAGTAAAACCACCTAAAAAAGCATCACAACTCTAATTACATCTGTCTCATGTAAACAGGTTATGTAGCCTGTTCTGCCCTGAAATCTCATTTTTTTACTCTAGAACTTGATTTTTCAGCAGGCTTAATAAAGATAATGTAAACAGGCTGTGTTAACACTGAGCATAACTGAAGATCACTCTTATTTCAAAGTGCACAAGTTAAAAAATTATTTTAAGATTTACTCAAGGAATCCATTTATCAAAACTTTCCTATTGTTAAATAAAGAAAATTTCTAAAACTGCTCTGACGCAAGGGCTTTAAAAGGACTGACTTCCATGTCTGTCTTTGTGTAATGCTGTTTCTTCTCAAAGTATATAAGATCCCAAATATAACAAATATATATTAATAATTCCATGTATCAGGATTGAAATTTGCATGTTTAAAGAGCTGGAACGTTGATTTAGGAAATGCCCAAAAAATGCGGTAATGTAACATAGTTTACGGTCTGCGCTTTATTACACAATAACCGAGTGGTCCACACTGCGCTCCCTATGTTTACGGTATTTCTAAGACACATACTCTTAGCTAAATTGGTTGTCCCACATAAGATGTAGGAAATGCCACTATTAAGCCCTTTTGACCAAACCCCAAACCTTTGGCCTTTGTTTCTCAATTGGATGATGCAGACTAGATGGGGATAATCTAAATTAAACAGATTCTTTTTGAAAAGCAGAGGTCAATAGATCGCCATATGAAGCAATCTGTTTACTGCTAATGTAAAAGTCCTGTTTACTCACTTTTGCTCAATGAATCATTTTCTTCTACAAGACTTCAGAGGCAGGTTGTACAAATTTGTTTTTACTCCATTAACTTAGGCTTAAAAGTGAAGATAGAGACAAATTTACATAGCCTGTGGAATGATAGCCTATTCAGTAAAATCTGACACAGTGTTTCAGCTTTGATTGTGAAGTGTAGGTGAACTTATGTAAAGTAACACTGTAAGGCATTACGTGTTAATTAAGGCATGTTACTATTTAGAACAGCAATAATTGTCACAGTATGTAAAGAAGAATTTGCTGAATATGCTTTTCTGTATAATACTATATCGAACAACTACAAAGTGCCTCCAAATATCAGACACAAGTATTTTCAAGACTGAAGATGTGGAGGTTGAAAGGCTGGTCACAAAGGATTCCTTTTTAAAGGAATAGGTCTTGACCTATTTCAGTGTCCTTGTGAACAAATGGCAAGTTTCCAACCCAAAGACATTATTTTGGGGTCTAAAACTATTTAATTTATTTCTTGGCCATATAAACTATGTTTCCATATCTGTTTCTACATTTGCTCTCATAGCACATGTTTTTAAAGTTTCAAATTTAAGTGTTGAGTACTTGGTATGAGGGATGATTTTAGAATTGTTACTTTTACAATTAGTATTTTGATGAGAGGTATGTTGTCAAATATTTTTCAGTTGTAAGCATTTGGAATCCTTGACATGAACATCCTTAAATTTAAAAGATAAAATTTAAACATAACTAATCTTGAATAAGAAAAATGACAGCATCTTCCAAGTTAGCATTCCTAGACATACATTTAAATTAATTTCTGCTTTAAGAACTGATACAGCAGATGTAGAGACTGACCAGTCTCAATACAGCATATGCAGGTATTATAGACAATCCCTTTGTAAAAAGCTCAGGAATTTTTAGAAAGGTAAAAACAAACCATTTTTGATGTTCCTCGATTCTGACTTCAAAGCAGTAGTTGGATATATGTGAGTCACCATATTCCATATGCACACATGACCACTGACACTTATCTCAGTTCGCTGTTACGTCTTGTGTTGAGCATCATGTGTCTGAGGGGCCTGCCTATATAGGTTGCTGTCATCCTGTTGAGCAACAGGTATTCCTTCTGTTGGGCCAATTCCATTTTCCACCTCCCTGTGCTGTGCCGGAGGTGTGGGTCCTGGATGCAAGTGTGAAGAATCCACTGTTGAATGGTGACTAACATCCACTTTAGCTAAAATTTCATAATAGAGCAAATAAAACACTGGTGTTATTATACCCACTATCAACATTATCACTACAGCTGTCCACCAACCGATCCCCCAGTCTGCTCCGTAATACGGGTCCTTTCGGTGGATGCTTCTGTTATCAGGTTCAAATCGGACCTGTTGTGCTGTCAAGGCAGACACCACTTCATTCAGGTTCTCCTTCTTGGTGTCTGTACACTTGACTATTTGTTCTATGTCTCGATCCACTTCTTTTAGGAAACTGCCTGCTGACTCACTGGAAGAAAGAGGATCATCAGCTGGCACAATGTCTTGCTCTTGAAAATACGGAACGGGTGGAGGATGCAAAACTTGTCTTCCTTTCAGAGGATGAAGAGTTTCAGTCAAAGAACTAAACTTTTTAACTGGAATTTTGATAGACCTAAGAGCAAAAAAGTCTTGATCACTGATGAGATTGTTAACCCTTTTGATATCTGCTACCTGCAAAAGAGAAACATGTAACATTGAACTGAATTCTAAAACTAGACCTTCATCATTCACTTACTTTGGAGAGAAAACAGTTCCATTACATTCTTACCATCAGTGCTATTACCACACACAGATGTAGATTTCCTCATATTTGGGAATTATAAACACTAAATTTATCCAGTGTTAGGAAATCGCCAACAGCTATTATCACCTAGATAATAGTGACACTAGTTAATACTCATCTATTTTGCTGTTTTTCTTTGTACATCATACAAAGGTACCGTAGGTAATGTATGTCACCGTAGGTAATATATGCCTGCGAGCAATTTGTGAATGAACAATTACTGTTACTAATGGTCCTTAGTCCACAACTTGGCAAATGGAGTAGAAGCACTTTAACGTACCCAGTTAAAAGTGCTTTATTTGGTCACAATTAAAATGCCATCAACACCACAGTGCACCATGGTTCTCGTTATCTCTAGACAGGAGAAACTGCACTAAATATATTAAAGCTCTGTTTCCCACTGCAGTTGAGTGAGGTGGACTAAAGTCTCACGCAGTAGGCAGTTTTATTCGGAGCATCAGACAACTTGAACTCTGAGGGTTAAGAGTCTGAATAAAGAGTACAATCACAAGGACAAGCCACAAATGTTTGGAAACATTTCCCTTAAAGGAATATGAATAAAAACATCTGAAGTAAACTCACTTCTGTCCACTCTACCTCCAAGAGCAATTCTGGGTTTTGAAGAAAATGAGACTCTTGTCTTGTTCTCACAAGCACTCAGAATTCTCCTCACACGGCTCTATTCCTAGACTGTGTTCCAGTAGGTATGCTACTTTCAAAGATGTTGAAATGCGAGAAACATGTACTTGATGTTTAGTGTGTAATTCACCCAAGCTTTCCTCTTAACACCAGGCTCATGCTTTCGTTACGTGTTATAACCCCAGCTGTTCTATGCCACTCACATTCACCAGTTAGTAGCCAGGCTCTCTCCCGACCTTTATTCCTTCCATTTGTCACATTTAAGTCAACACCTCAAGCTCCTATCCTGTGGTACCCACTAATGCTAGAGAAGTAGAATGAGTCCAGGATGGAACTTTGGCTTGTCCGCTCCGTGGGTGATGATGCCCCTCTGAAGAGGAGAGTGGGAAGAGGATGCACATGGATTTAGATACAGTGGTTTTTAGGAGCCTTAGATATGCAAGTGAATCATGTTCAGGAGGGGTGGAGACAGATGTCTGAAACTCGGCTAAGAGGATGTGAGACTGGAGGGAGTCATTAGAAAAGATGGTGAGGAATAGTGAGCGGAGAGCACCTGCGCAACACTGTGTGTGAGACACGAGGGAAGTGTCAAGGAAGGCAACCTCACACAGTCGCATGCACACATCTGTGTCTGAAGCACAACCGCTCCTTTCTAACTATTAACTGTGGTTTACGGTGAGAAACCTTTCTGCTCCTCCATTTCCATATCTGTGAAACGTCAATCATGATTCCCTACCTTAGAAGGTTGGTGGGCATATTGATGGGTTAGAAGATACTTGTAGTAGTGAGCTACAGCTTATCCATCCAATGTTAGCATTTACTGAATACTAAGTAATAAAGTCTCTGAAGCCTGCAGGGAGTGTCAGGAGGGCAGGCAGAGTGTTAAACAGGGAGTCCATGAACAGAACCAGATCAGTGACCTGGACTTGGAAAAGTAAAAACCATCTAACTGGGAAGTCTCTTCCAGTGTGTTTTTGGATGACTACTGAGCGAGGACTGTAGACTAACCAGGAGCTGAGAGAGCAGAAGGAAGGGGTGCTTGTTGGCCATCTACGTTAGCCCACAAAAACAAACAAGATTCAGTGGCAAGCCCCAAAACAAACAAGACTCTTAAAACAAACAAGATTCAGTGGCAAGCCCCAAAGCATGACTCCACTTTATTTTACTATCTGCTTTACTAAGAACGGCTTGGTAGGTAGTCTATGGACTCACCATATCCTGAGGCTACATCTCTAAATATACAGAATCCTGCTTCCTGTTATGCTAACTTGGACACATTTAGTATTCCAACCTTGGATCTTTCGTTCCCCTGATCACTGTTTTGTAACAGCATATAGTTTTAACATAGCAACAATTCCTGAGTACATCTTCAGAGCAATGTAGGTCCTTCTGTAAGAGAAAGTTTCTTTGCAGGTTGAGTTTCCATCACAAGGAAGCACACTGAGGGACTGTTACAGGATATTTGAATCTGCTTCTAGTTAGGGTGTGACTCAGCCCTTCCTTCACACTTTTAATTCCTCAGGCTGGAATACACCTTTAATCCCAAAGAACAATGGTAAATTTAGTTTGCAGAAGGAAACATGCATGTTTTAAAGAGAAGTCTGATCAAATGGCAGAAAAAGTGATGAATCAGAGAAATACTTGACAGAATGGATCTGCCAAACTCTCAGGAGAGAGGAAAGGGAAGGTACTTACGGGGGCTACAGACAGCGGAGGAGGAAGAGAGTCCAGTCCAGGAATACGGTGGAGTTCAGGGAGAGCAGTGCGGAGAGTTGAGAGGGAGAGTCAAGCAGCAGGAGGGAGAAGGAGGCCGTTCTACCAGGAGAGTTTTACAGAGACAGATTGAAGAGAGAACCAGCTAGTCACAGGTGAAGACAAAACAAGCAAGAGAATGAGAAGCCAGAAGATTAGAAAAGATTGCTAGAGTTAGTTTGAGGCCAAGCAGAGCAATTCTGAGGTGAAGAGAGAAAAGCCAGATGGAGTAAGTCGGCTGGGGGAGAAGGAGTCTGCACTAGAACAGCTGAGTTGAGCCAGCCAGCCAGGGTTCAGAAAGAACAAGGAAGGGCGAGCTTATTCAGCAGCAAATCTCAGAGGCTGAAAACATTCTAGGCCTAGATTAGATTGTAGGGAGGCTGGAAGCTTCCAGGACTAGGCCTAGGATAGCAGACAGAGGCAGTAAGCCACACAGACAACAGTTACATCAGGAGAATAAAAGGTATATTTACAAGTGATCACCCCTCCCCCGCACCTCCTCTCCTCTAAAGCTCACCAGTGTCAGCATTCCTGTTGCGTTCTTAGTGACCCTGCAATGATGCTGCTATACAAAAGGCAGCTAAGCAATGAAAACCCGGTGCTCATCCCTCTACCTCATCCAAAACATGCCAATGAAAGATATTATTAATCTTTAAATCTAAAGCTGTAATTTATTCTGACATACTATTACTGCAATAGTTTAACGTGAAAATATATGACAGAATATCGTGGCCATAGGACGTTTTTTAAAAAAACTTATTTAAGCATACACACACACACACACACACACACACACACACACACAGAGACATGTATATAGTAAATGTATGAAATGTGTGTTCTTAATGCACAGAAGTATAAGCAGGTCACCAGTAAAGGGATTTCAAGTATAAAAATATTTTACATATATGAAAACTCATATAGATGAAATATTAAACAGTAAAAGTGATAGAGAATTTCACATTATATGTTAAAAATAAAAGAGGGCTGTAGGGGCTCGGGGCTAAAAGCATGTGCTGCTCTTTCACAGGGCTGGGTTTGGTCCCAAGCACCCCTATCAGGCAGCGTACAAAACCTGAACTCCAGCTCCAGGGGAACCGACACCCTCTCCTAGCCCCCAATGAAGTCTAAGGTCATAAGGGATGTCCAAGATATAAAAAACGCAAGTTGCAGAATAATACACAATATATAACAATATTAAGGACAAAATACATCAATTCTTTATCAACCTTTAAATATATATCTGTATAGACACATATACAAGAACAAACAGAAGGTACAGAAACACACCAAAGTGAATTGAGGGAAATTCAACCACTCCCTTAAAATGTGACCAAGGTCATGTCCACAGGCATAGATCATCTCTGTGCAAATTAAAATACTAGCAAAAGGTCCAGGGAGGAAGAAGGTAAGAGGTCACAGAATTGATTTCAATCCTGGTTGGTCTAATGACAAATCAGTTATTCTGGACTGTATTATTCAAAATAAATTAACTTAAAACCTACCGTGCAACAGTACTGAAGGGCTACTGCATTCAGAGTGTCTCCTTCCTGGATAGCTTTTGTTAATATAACAATGTCATCAAGTCTATCTCTCGATGTGCTCCTCCGAACCTTCTCCTTTCCCCTGGACCGAAGTTCATAGACTTCAGCGTCTTCTTCCAACATGTCATTGTCTGTACAATTCCCAAAAGTATGGCCATGGCCACTGGCCTGAATTCCTGGGAGGGAAACAGTCCGAGTCTGATTCCTCCCCGCCATGATGATATAACTGGGAGAGGAAAAGAGAGAACCTTGAAATGTGGCTGATCCATTTCAGTGATTTACGTGCATCTCACGTGACAGGCAATACTTTGCCCATTATTGTTTTAGTTATGTAGGATTTAGGTTCAGATTCTGGGTAAAGTTCAGAAGACAGTGGGGACGGCAGCATGGGAAGAGGCCAGACTCCTGGTCACCTAGACACTTTTATAGAACCCCAGGCTTACTGGTATATACAGCAGGTATACAATGCCAGCGTTTACAGATGATAAATCATGAAGAACTTCATTTTAAACCCATTATTCAGCATATAATTTTACCACTTATTAAATACAAAAGTAAATCCAACACTGGGACATTGTGCTCGTTTCTTTATCACGGATTTCATCACTCTTGCATACTGAGATGGCTCAGAGGCTAATGGTGCTTGCTACTAAGCCTGATCACCTGAGTTCATCCCTGTGACCCACATGGTAGAAGGAAAGCCAGTACCCACAAACTGAAAACGGAACCTTGGCTGGGATGTGGCACTCCGTAGCACACAGAGAACTTGCAGCACTTTGAGAGTTAGCAACAATATTGTTTAATGTCTTAAGAATTTTTGACTATCTGCAGCATGGGGTATGGGGTAGAGGCATTTTATTAATCAATGACAGATGTGGAAGAGCCCAGCCCACTGTGGGTGGTGTGGCCACCTCTGGGCTGATGGATGGGGATGTATAAGCCAAAGAAACCCACAGTGATGGTTTATAAATGCTCGGCCCAGGGAGTGGCACTATGAGAAGGTGTGGCCCTGTTGGAGTGGGTGTGTCACTGTGGGTGTGGGCTATAAGACCCTCACCCTAGCTTCCTGGAAGCCAGTCTTCTGCCAGCAGCCTTCAGATGAAGATGTAGAACTCTCAGTTCCTCCTGCACCACGCCTGTCTTAATGATACTGGACTGAACCTCTGAACCTGTAAGCCAGCTTCAATTAAATGTTGTCCTTTTAAGAGTTGCT
The DNA here is from genome assembly GCA_019843965.1 of Rhynchomys soricoides. NCBI lineage: Eukaryota > Metazoa > Chordata > Mammalia > Rodentia > Muridae > Rhynchomys > Rhynchomys soricoides. The sequence continues at coordinate 621,818 of JADRCH010000005.1, read as the reverse complement.
TTTGGTTATGGTTTTTACCATAGCAACAGAAAGCAAACCAGGTCAATTATAATGAATTCCTCTAAGACAACAAGAACAACAAAGTTAAACACACAAGTGTGTTATCTCAGTGAAGATAAAAATCTTCCACCAAACAAGGAAAAGCAGTGCCCAGGGGAGGGAGAAACCATTAAAAAGTTATGTCATGCCTCCTAGAATGCAAAATGACGTCTAGAAGGTTGGAGGAAAAACAACTAAAAACAAAATAAAAACACAAACAAACAACGGGGGTGGGGGGGTAGGGGGTGGCAGGAAACAACTAAACTCCAAAACTCAGATGACAAAAAAGGATAGTCTCTTCGTAAAAGCACACCGAAGTTTCAAAACTACTTCATTAAAATCCAGTTTCGGACCTCGCTTCACAGCAACACTGTAATTGCTTTAAAAGTTGAAAAGTCTCTACTTAGGGAATTTACTAACAGCTATACATTAGTAGCTTGTTTCAGCTGCTCCCACAGGTGCTACATTATTGATTACCAAAAACCACTCCTAATTTGACAGTCCCAAACTAAAGAAAGCCCACATCTCACATGTCAGTATCCGTTTAAAGTCAGGATCATACCTGTTTCTACAAGAAACTTTATTTCCACTAGGTCTTTTCTAAAAACAAAACAAACAAACAAACAAACAAAAAACCCCACATCTTTGCTGTAGAGGATATCGGTCAGTTTTGTGTAATCAGTAGCAAGCTGCATACATACATGTACTACCTCGGGAAGTATCTGTTTCAGATCCTCAAAAGCCATCCATGAGCAGAAAAGATTCAATATAAAGCAATGCATAAAGGTGGCTATGTTGCCTCAGGTATGCTGACCCTCTAAAGTCTACCTTACGATCTTAGTACAGCTATCTGAAATTTACTTAGTAATACCTAGAGCCATTTGAAACAATGTTTACTTCTATCAGTCTTTTCCTCACCATAGTTTTAACTAAGAATCGAAAGACGGCATCTTCATGCATCTGACTCTATTCCTCTAAAGTGAAAGGAACGCAGAATAAACAATCTTGGACACTCATGTCTGACTAACCAAGAATTGGCTGTGTTCATCTGTAATCCAAGTGCCAAGCTACACTTTGGCCCAGGCAGGTAATGACATGTACAAGCCACTACAGATTAGAAAGTACACAGTATCGGAGTCATCAGCCTCAATTCTCTTTACCTCTCTGAATTCTCTATGGAATCTATGGTTTCAGAAAACTAGAACATGTTGCATACTGCACCGCTGACAAACGTCCTCAAAGTGATCATCAATGGATACAGTGAGCATGTTTTCATCCACCCGGTCTAGACCGGAAAGCGATCTCCCAAATCCCTAGATACTACATAGTAATTGCTGCTGAGTATTTGGTCTTGACCTTAGGCAGGGAGCAACAGAAAACAGGGCACAGGCCAGCTACGCACTTAGGACAGAATCACCCCGATCCTATTCACCACGGTCAATTTTAAACCAAAGCAACAACTACAAAACTTCCTCTCTTTCCCATTGCACTCGCTTTTATTTTTATTTTTCCTTCTCCTCTGGACGTCCCCCGCAAAGATTACATCTCTGATTTCAAAGTCGCAGCATCAGACTGGGACACTTCGGAGCAGATGCTATGGGGACAGCTTGGCCCTGGAAAGGGCTGCCCAGAACCGGGAGGTTAGAATCCTTCCCGAACCGGGGACAGCGCCCCACGGTGACCCCCCCGATCGACGTCGTGCCCCGCCCCGCCCCCCAGCCACGGTCACCTGTCCTTCAGCAGGGGCGCGGCGACACGCTTATGTCCGCCACCACAGCCGTGGCCCCGGAGAAGTTCATGACAGACTCCAGGTTCTCGGGTGTCTGGGTCTGCTTCTGCCACCTTCGCCGCTGTCGCCGCCGTCGCCGCCGTCCCCGCCTTCCGCACCGACAGCCGCCGCCACGTCCGCAAACCTGCGGTGCGTCATCGCGTAGAGTAGGCGGAGGTGCGAGGGCGCGGACGGGGGCGGGGAACCCAGAACCCGGCGGCCAACCGCAGGCCCACGCCAGCACGCAGGCGCACCGATGCGACTGGGGCGGTGCCTGGATAGGCCCCGCCCCCTCTGGGCGGCCGGGCCCGGTTGGACCCCTGCAGTCTGTGGATCTCGCAAACCCAACCGGTCCTCCAGGCTGAAAAACCTACTGAGCGGAGGGCATGGTAGAGGAGGCGCCAATGGAGAACCACTGTGCATTTCTTCATGCTCTGTATCTGGAACTTTCTTCTCGGTAGGGCAGAGGAGAGCAAAAGCACTGGGCTTAAGTCCGTGCTTTAGAAAATCGAACTATGAGCCCTAGAGCAGCAAAGCAAGATAGGCAGAGTGCCTTGGGTCCATGGTGAGCAGAGTGAGCCACCTAGAGCCGAGCCCAGAAAGGGTTTGCCCTGGAGCTGCACATTGAATGGGACAAAGTTGTCAGCCACTAGTAACTAACCTACTTGGATGTGGAAATTAACAGACCGTCGTCATTGGTAGTCAGTGTTGCACTTTCTGATGTCAGTGAAATAAATACCTCGTGTCTTCCGACTTAATTTTTATTAGAAAATTGCCGAAGTGGTAGATAAAGTGTTTGTATTTATGCAAATGATGTATGACATTTTAACGGTGCGCCTGGTGTTTTGTGTTGACTACGAACACCGCATTTGACTAAATGCTTATTCACTTAGGTCAACATTGCTTGAGCTCCGGAAGCAACGCACTTTTCTTTACAGTCTGAATGTTTATTCCTTATAAAGCCCTTGGAACGCTGTTCCAAACCCTTTCCAAAAGGTTTTTCGTTTGTTTGTTTTGTTGGTTCGTTGGTCCGTTGGTTTTCTGGGAAGCGCCTCTGCAAGGGCCGGGATTTTACTTACATTGCAATAAGCGCCTTTTATTTGAAAGGATAGGCACTGTGCTGAACAATGCTACAAAGAACTCCAGGCAAAGAAAAACGGGGGTCAGGGTGGGGGGGAGTTTGCCCAAGCTGTTCTGTGCGCTCTTGCCCCTATGACACTGCTGTCTGTAACTATTTATCACGGAGACATTTTCTCATCAGGAGACAAAGGCTATATTCCGTCCTTATGTGTTCTGTTCAGTACTCATGAATGTTAATGGAATGCAATCTTCTTTTTGCTATTTTAATGTCAATAGGCCAAGGAATCCTTGGGAGAGTCTGAGCAGTAGAATGAATTCCAAGCATTTCTTCAGGACTGCTACCTGTTTGCTTTGAAGAAGCATTCTACATAGTATCGGCAAAGCTTTTGAATGATTATTTGTAGCTAACTAAAATTGAGTATCTTATTTGTTTACAAAAAGGCCAGGATATGTGTGTATTTTATTATTAGACTACACAAAAGAAGCAGTTGGCCAGGAATGTGGGCTGAGTTCCAAAAAGCTGGCCACTAAGAACAAGTAACTGTCTTTGGAAAAGAGAGTGTTCTCAGCCATCTGAAGGCCGAAAGGAGTAGCTTTTTCAGATCTCTTCTAATATGTTGTCCATCAAAATGTTGCAGTTGAAAATACATGTTTCTTGGAATTTGTGTTTTTGTAGCTAACATTTAGGTTGAGACAGAGAAAATGCAGTGTTGTATAGAGTGAATTGATACAACTTGTTTGCTAAAATGCATTAAATTAAAAATAAAGTTAATGAGGATGCAACTTTGCTGAGTGCATACCTTAAATTCACTAACAGATAACAACTGAATCAGACTTTATAAATAAATCTAGGAATGTTTATCACATTAGTGGTCAAAAGGAAAAACAATCAGAGTGTTCTTTAGCAGCTAACTGGATCCTTTGGGTTCCATAAAACAATGTGTAAGATTCTGGCGAGCCTTAACTTATAGAGTCGGAGATTGATGCAAAATGTAAGAGAAATTTATTTATTCAGCATGCTGAGGTTCCTCTGCAGATCAAGACTGGAGAGCCACCGTTCAGGGACCTTATATATGGATTTTAGAGCAGCAGCCATTAGGCACAATGTGATTGGCAGAACAGTGTGACTTTTAAACTGATTGGTCTTTAGGGAATGAGGTAGCAGGGGCTTTATCAGCCCCTCCCTTCCAGCCTACGTGCTTTCTAATCTGTTTCTTTCATGTGCTTGGGGGGATGGGGGGGGACCCTGGAGGAATATCTCAAAGTTCCCGAACTGACTTCTCGATGTAATATTTGATCAAAAGATTTAGGTACCTCTTTCTTTATAGATTTATTAATAAATTTGTCTACAAAATGAGTATGCACAAGAAGTGTATTCCAGTCGTTGCAGATTTAGTTCCTTTTTAAAACACAAAATCCTGGGCATGAGGACATGCGTTTGGAGCAGAAAACCTAAATAAAAGTCCAGACATAGTTGCATGTGTGCCTGTAACTCGTTGCTGGGGGCCCAGGAGAGTGAATTCAGGAGGACCACTGAGGCTTACTGACCACCAGTCTAGCTTCAAAGTTCAGTAGAAAATTCTCTCATCCTGTCTGAAAGAAAAGGCAGAAGGACAGCAGAACATCTGTCTTAGTTAAGGTATCCATTGCTGTGACAAAATTCCATGACCAAAAAGCAAGTTGGGGAGGAAATGGTTTGTTGTACACTTCCAAATTGCTGTTCATCATGGAAGGAAGTCAGGACAGGAACTGAAACAAGGCAGGAACCCAGAGGCAGGAGCTGATGCAGAGGCCATGGAGAGGTGCTGCTTACTGGTTTGCTCTCCATGGCTTGCTCAACCTGCTTTCTTATAGAACCCAGGACCACCAGCCCATGGATGGCCCCACCCACAATGGGCTGGGTCCTTCCTTATCAATCACTAGATTAAACAAACACCTTACAGGCCTGCCTACAACCCCATTCTATGGACTCAGTTTCTTAGTTGCGGTTCCTTCCTCTCAGATGACTTCAGGTTGGGGGGCATTTATGACTTATACATATGTAGAAAGATTTCCAAAATATATTCTAAAGATTAAAAACCCAGTTTCATAAGAGATGATGTGTTTTCCTTTGAGATAAAACTTAAATGTACATGTCTCACTTTATTATCAATAAAATATTAAGAACAATACATTTTATTTTGTAATAACTAGACATGCTAACTGTGCATGTCTGAATCATTCTCAAGTTGTTTGAAACTTTGTATCTAAGTGATGCATACCTGAAAAAAAATTCAATTCCTTCAGAAATTAATGCCATTGCCAAAGCCTTAATTCCTTTTTGCATTTCTTCCTGGTCCCCTGTGGCTGACTTCTTTCAGTCTTGGATTGCTACGCTCTGCTACTTTTTATACTTTTTTAGAAGCAAATCTGGAAAACACTGCTGTGCATTAAAGAAATGATCAAACTAATTTCAAATTGGATTATAGAGTGAAATTTTAAAAGCCTTCAGTTATCATTTTCAAACAATTTATATATAGAAAATGTTATTGTTTCTCTTCTTCAGATAACCTGAAGGTAGAAAATAAGCCACTGCTTGCTTTAAATCTGTTATGCTGCTGTAGTAGATGGACTTCTTACTTGCCTCTCACTCTATAGTTTTGAACATGGTGATAATTATAATCACAGTTTCATTACATATAGATGAAAGAAGAGTCAAATATATTGTGGGACTATAGAGAAGCTTATAAAGGCTTGTACGTCATTTAGGGAAATTAAATATGATTCAAAAATAACCATCTCCAATGTCTCCAGCTATCCAGATTTTATTAGATAAAAACTAGTCTCCCAATTACTATTTTTAAGGTAGGTAGTAGAGATAGATAAGAATAGTTATATGCCTACAATTAAGTAGGTCACCTATTAAAATTCTTTTTTCTAATAGTCTTTATAAGAACTATGGTCACACAGGCAAATCATAAATTAATGCTCCTAGATTCTATAGCATACTTGAGTATGTACCTACCCTTCCCAACACTTAGCCAAGATGGTCAGAAAGAATTCAGTTAAGTCTACTCCACTGGAAAAAAAATATGAGATAATTCTTGAGGATGGAAGGTGAAGGCAGAGTGTGATCACTCAGACAAACAGAGGTATTCAAAAGAGAACGTAGAGGTGGCTGCCTTAGGGTTTCACCACCGTGAAGAGACATCATGACCAAGGCAACTCTTACAAGGGACAACATTTAATTGGGGCTGGCTTACAGGTTCAGAGATTCAGTCCATTTTCATCAAGGCGGGAGCTTGGTGGCATCCATGCAGGCATGAAGCTGGAGGAACTGAGAGTTCTACATCTTATTCCAAAGGCAAACAGGAGAAAATTGGCTTCCAGGCAGTTAGGAGGAAGCTGTCTCAAAGCCCACCCCCCAATGACACACTTCCTCCAATAGGCCACACCTACTCCAACAAGGCCACACCTCCTAACAGTGCTACTCCCTGGGCCAAGCATATTCAAACCACCAGAGTGATCACCTAACTAGAGTTTCTAGGGCTTAAGTGGTAATAGTAGCACAGCCAAGAAAGATAGGGGTGGGTAAGCATCAACTTTTGTCTACCTGTGCAGATCTCATCTGCTGGACCTGGGATCTGAATACCTGAAAGAATGGGACAGACTACAGTCTAATACTGTAGACAACCTTACTTCAGTGTCAATGTACTTTTATACATGAATAACAAAGCAAGCAATGATCCAAGGAAGGTCATTTGTGTTCAGAAAAACATGATCAGCAAAACATGTAAATAAACCCTAGTAAGCTCATACTAAATATTAGCAGGACAGGCCTTTCCCAGAGCTTTCTCAGGACAGACCAATTTAAACACAATTGTCTGCCACATACTATAGATGATATCTAAGAAAGCACAAAAGCAAGCCAGAAGGTCATATCCCAGATTCAGGCTACACTGGCCATATTGGGTTCTATAGCTATGTTCTGACATTCAACAAGAGTAGACATGTCTTATGAATTGAATGTAAATGTTTGTCACAGGAGGCACAAAATTGTGTCCAAGAACAATACAGGGAACAGAGTGCACCTGAGGTAAAGGGCTTGCTACCTTCCCCCTGGAGCCTCTCTCACAGTTCCCCAAGGCATTGTTCGCTGCACCATTCTTTTGACCATGTTCCAATAGGTAAGCACATCTTTTTAAAAAGGAAGGGGAAAAATGAAAACAACATATTATTCAGGTCTAAGCCTTTCCAGGTTGAAAGGCTGGAACACTGCTTCTTTTGACAGCCTTTATTAAGAATCTATGAGAAACAGAGAGAAACAGGCAAAAATTCCAAAGCAAAATTTAAAGTTTCCATGCTCATATTAATTATACAGCTGACTGGCAGCACTGGCCGATAATCCCAGCCACACATAGGGTTGATGCAGGAGGATTAAAAGCTCAAGGATATTCTGGGTGGGGGTGGAATGGAGATTGGGATGGACAAAGGACAAGCTGAGCAATTTAAGGACACTCTACTCCCAAAAAACATTAAAAATGACCAGGGTATGGCTGGGTGTACACTTCAGTAGTGGATAGCTTTGGCTGGTATGTGTGAGACCCTAAGTTCCCTGCCCATCACAAATAAAAAGAGAGAGAGACAGAGACAGAGACAGAGAGAGGCAGAGAGAACGAAAGACAGAGAGAGACAGAGAGACAGAGACAGAGACAAGAAATAAGAAGGACATCTTCATTCTGAGAGCTGCTGGACAAACAACAAAGATGCCAGCTCTGCTGGAGTAGTTTGCCCATAAGAAAGGCAGGAGATGAGCCAAGTTAATGGGACTTTTAAGCCGCTGCAAAATAATGAGCTTTTCCACTCATCAAGCTGAAATACATGGAAGGGTTATTCTGACGGAGGGTCATCATTTCCTTTTTAAAGAGTAAAATAGAAACTGGGAAATCATTAGGAACCATTGAAGTGACCAGGACAAGCAGATGTTGACTTGGACCACAGAGGAACACCAACTATTTGTTTGGATTAAAAACACTTGATTTAAAAGTTTTTCTCAAAGCCTCTATTTTACGAGAGTATTTAATCTCGGTACTTAATATATCCTTTCAAAGTTCTTTCTTGCAAACATTGATAGTAACTCGGTACTTGGATTTTCTTCTCACTAATGATTCTGAATAAAACAGATTGCTGCTATAGCAAGTGTTGGGTCTGAGTCAACTGTCCTGTCTCCCTTCCCACCGTGTTTTCTATTACTTGCTGTAGAGTTTGTGCTGAGTTTCCCAAGCTTTAATCCTATCTGGCTTCTAAATCTCCTCAGAATTAGCTGAAGCAAAGCATGCCCACTGACTTCAAAGCATGTTTCACCCTTAGATTTACTCAGTTGGGTGTGATACGGGTAGAGACACTGGCCGCTTTCCACTCTGCGTAGTGTGTTAGAGCAAAATCCAAGAACAGTGTGCTAAGAAAACACAGGGGCTCACTTCTTTGTTGCTTTGAGAAGGACTTACTTTCTTTTAAAGTGTTCATTTTTAATTTGTAGATCTGTTAATTAAGGGGGATTCAATTTGTGTCAATTGAAATTTGATTCATGTCCCTGTTACTACTCTGTCCTTAAGATCCTATGGCAGATTTCGTTTGGAATACTAACATTTGATTCGTGTCCCTGTTACTACTCTGTCCTTAAGATCCTATGGCAGATTTCGTTTGGAATACTACAAGTAACTCTTTAGAATTATCCAAAGATGGATAAATCCTATCTTTTAAATCATGTCTTTGAAAGAAAAACTTTTACTATGCCAGTCCTCTAGAAAAATGCTCTTTGGCATTATTCTTGGCTTTGCTGGAATCAGAACATTTATTATCATGATAAAAAAATGATTCTTTGTGCGAAAATATTATTGCTTGACAGGCAAAGCCATAAAAATCCATCCATAATCTGTAAAATACTGAAACTAGCCCTTTCTTCTTCTTCTTCTTCTTCTTCTTCTTCTTCTTCTTCTTCTTCTTCTTCTTCTTCTTCTTCTTCTTCTTCTTCTCCTCCTCCTCCTCCTCCTCCTCCTCCTCCTCTTCCTCCTCCTCCTCCTCCTCCTCCTCCTCCTTCTTCTTCTTCTGCCTCTCCCTCCCCCTTTCCCTCTCCTCCTCCCCCTCTCCCCTCCCTATCCCTCTCCCCCTCCTCCTACCCCTCCCTCATGCCCCTCCTCTCTCCCTCTCCCCTTCCCCTCCCCCCTCCTCCTCTTCTTCATCTTTTTGCAAGAGAATAGGACCTTGTTTGGAGGTGAATATGGTGAGAATTCATAAAAGAATTTATGATATTTTCCCCCAGCTATTCCATTACAACTTCCATGAGCCATGTTCAACGTTCTTCCAATATCTGCCTTAATTAAAATTATGGTGTCTTAAAAACAGAATCTGAGACTTCTGCACATTGTGAGTAATAAGAGGAGCAGATGCACAGCTAAGGGAAAATAGCAACAAGGAAAGATAAGAATGGCAACATCAGCAGGCCATGGTGGCACACACCTTTAGTCCCAGCACTCAGGAGACAGAAGCAGGTAGATATCTGTGAGTTCATTGCCAGCCCCATCTATAGAGCTAGTTTCAGAACAGCCAAGGCTACACAGAGAAACCCCATCTCAGAAAACCAAAATGAACAAACAAACAAAACCAGACCTCTTGCAATATTCCTGAATTAAAGCAGTCTGTGCAAAACACTTGAATAGCCATAACAACTGCCGTCCAAGTGTGATTTACATATCCCTACCAGTCCCCACGATTCCTTTACTAGATTCCCCTTTTGTAGCAGTCTTCTTTTCTGAAAATATCGCTTGCCTCTGAAGTGACTGAACATTTGTCATCAACGTCTCATGTGACCTGAGACCATTTAAAACTATGTCTGTAACATGCTGTCCTCCTGTGTCCTCAGGCTGTTTAAGTTTAGCCTGTCTTAAGAGGACAATGTCATCACCCCTTATTATGTCTTGGATTTCCCATTCAATCAGCTTTTACAACCCAAAATAAATGCGTAAGTTTAATCTTACACCATGTACTCTTCCTTGCCTTTGACCCAGAATAATATATGTGTGTGGTGGCAACCATGTGCTAAAAGTAGCCAACAAGTTGAAAGCAACCTTAAAAAACAAATATCCCACAAAGGATGGAAGCAACGTGGGAAATAGTGACAAAGTCTGTGTGCAGCTTGAGTGCTGTTTGGGTCAGTAAAGTCACTTCCTCCCTTGAAAAATTGTTAAAGATCTCTGCAAACTTCTCCCTCACTCCTTGACTATACCACGCCTTATATGCTATTTAATAAATATAGAGTAAAGCCCTTTATTAGGGACAAGTAACACAGACAGTCAATAGGGATAGGTCACACACTACAACAGATACCAGACAGGTTAGTAACCACAAACTAAGCTCAGATGCACAGGGAGAGAACTGAAGAGTTCAAATTTGGGCTGACTCTTGGTCTGAACTACTACAAGAGGAAGTCTCTTTTGTTCATTTTGTAATGAGATATCGGCACTGTCAAGTACTGTCACAATTATGTACAAGATTTGGCAGGTTACCCCACCTTGGTATCACTCACTCTCATAGTTAATCCTTAGCATAAATTAAGGCAGATTAAGCAAAATACACTAGTGGTTACTGCCTTCCTCACTCCTCTTTTTCCTCAATAAAAAAATAAGGGCTCTCTGGATATATCCCAGTGACAGAGTGCTGACCAAGCGTGCTTATGATCCTGGACTTAATCTGTAGCACCAGTACAATAAATAACATAAATATAAATGAAAAAAATCTTTTAAAAATTGATGTACACTTCTAATGTTCCTTGATTAAGCAGTTTTTCAAACATCTGCTAAGGATCTGGAGAGGTGGGCCAGCAGGTAAGAGCATTTTCACTCTGCACAGGACCAGTTCAGTCCCCAGACTACATCCTGGGGCTCACAACCTCTTGTAAGTCCAGCTCTAGAGAACATGATACCCTCCTCAGCCCTCCAAGGGCACCTGCATACACATACATGTGCATATCACACACACACACGCGCGCGCGCACACACACACACACACATTTTAATAGAATAAATCTTTTCAAAATATCTATTAAATCTCAACCTTTGAGTGCATGGATTTTTATTCTTTCAGATGAAATTGTAAATATCTACAAAGCCCTTCAGCTTTGCATCAAAATATAGTGGTTACCAGGAAAAAGCTCCAGTACCAGTTCATGCCAAAAGTGAGCAACACGTTTTGATCAGACACCATTATTTTCAATAGAAAGTGTGACAACCGAGGGAGCAACCAATTGCTTGTCCAGTGCCCGAAGGCCCTGACAAGATGTAAACATTATATGAACTGATTGGGTAGTATGTATGTATGTATGTAGGTATGTATGTATGTATGTACGCGTATGCATGTAATAACAGCAATTGACAAAAGAGACCATGAATTTGAAGGAAAGCATGGAGGGGGAGTTGAAGATAATAAATGGAAAGGGAGAAATGCAATTATATTATAATCTGAAAAATAAAATAAAACTTAAAATGAAAAACTGAGTGCAGGGGTGGGTCTGTTGCTAAGGTCCTGTTCCCCAATTGGTTCTTGATCTGTTAGTAAAGAAAGCCGTGGGCCAATTGCTGGGCAGAAGAAATAGGTGGGATTTCTGGGTCCCTGGAGGAAAAAGAGAGATGCAAGGGAGGAGGCCGAGGTTGCTATGCTTTGGAGAGAGAAGAACCAAGCAGCCATGTGAGGTCTTGGGAGGATCTGTGGCAGCTCCTCCAGGCAGGTGGTCGGGGGTGTCTAGCAGGGACTAGATGTATCTTAGCAACTAAAGTTCAGGGCAGGTGGGAGGAGGGGAGATAAGAGTATTGTTTGTCAAGGGCACGCTTTCAGGTGGGAGACAGTAGCGCCCAACAACTGTGCCAAGAAGGCGAGTTGAAAAGAACAACAGTGTGTGTATGTGTGTGTGTGTGTGTGTGTGGTAGCGCAGCCACTTCCCGGAGCTAAGATGGGGTAGCATAAAGCTACATGCAACAACTGAGGATAGGGTGGATTTTTTAAACACTTACATTAAACCATTTACTCACTGTCAAATGAAGTATGACAATACTTGCTAGTGTTGCACATTTTCAATAATAACATATTCTAGAAAAACTTTTACTAAGTCTATGAAGTTGTTAGGCTCTCAAAACTAAAATAATTTTGTGAGGAAATCGACATTCATAATAGTAGTGGAATATGTGAAAAAAATAAAATTTGTCAATATGTGGGGAATCTGAACAACCCAGTGTGCCAATAATTTCCAATGACTGGTAATGTATTGATACTACAAAATCATTCACAGACAAGAGATTTGATCCAATTGAAAGGGCAAGGTATTTCACTATCGTAGTTTGAATGAGAATGGCCCCCAGAGGTGCGCATGTTTGAACATGTGGTTCCTGTTGGTGGAACTGCTTGGGAAGCATTAGAAGGCGTGGTCTTGTTGAAGGAGGTGCATCACTGGGGGTGGGCCTTGAGGTTTCCAAGGTGTGCTCTCTGCCTATTGCTTACAGATGCAGATGTGAGACCTCAGCTGTTTCTGTCACTGTTCATCTGCTCTGCCAGCTCTAACCCTCTGGAATCATAAACCAAATTAAAAGCTTGTTTTATAAGTTGCCTTGGTCATGGCGATTTGTCACTGCAACAGAAAGGAATGAAGACAGATATAGCTGAGCAAACCAACCTTGCTGCTATGGTTTCAGGTGCTACATTGCAATTGGACTTTACAAAATAGCCATTTATTGAGTTTGGCATGGCATCAAAGAAGAAGATCCAAAATTATATGAAAAACCTATTACACCTCTTTCTCTATTCCAACTATAAATTCATGTGAAGTCAGATTCAATTTATATGTCTGAATCAAGATTAGAGGACAGACGAATGCAGAGCAAATGACTTATCAATGAAGCACATAAACCTTGACTAACCCAGAGGAACCAATGTATTTCTTTACACTAATATGAGCAATTTGTAAGAGACACTAGCAAGTAGCTCTACTTTCAATAGCATCAAAATAATCAAATGCTCAGGAACATGGTCAGTTCAAAACGTATACAGTAAAACAGTACAAAATAATGCTGAAGGAAATTAGATGATTTCTCAATAAATGGAAAGACACTGTAGGTTGACAAAGATTTAATATCATGAGACAGGCATTACTTTTGAAAGGCACTGATTCAATACAATCCATGTTAAGATCTTACTGCCTTTTTTTTTTGCTAATTTTTAAAAATTGATCAGTTTTGTTATTTAACAATTTTGTGCATGGAATCAATGTCTTCTAATTCTTCTCCCGCACACCTTTGTGTACCTCCTTACCCCTGGGAACTGTCCCACACCCATGCTCCCTACTGGTCACATTCCAAGAAATATGACTTTTGAATTATGACCATCTGCGAGACCTTTGAACTAGGGTTATTGGTGAGCATACAACTGAAAGCAATGATCTGTCCATCCAAACATCATCAGTACAAACAGGCAATGCTTTTAAAATTAGCATTGATTAACTCTACATGAAGATGGATTGCACCATAATGTTCCCACATGTGCACATAATCTATTTTGATTGTATTCATTCTCCACTACTCTTTCTCATCCCTGTCACACCTGCTGAGGCCACTCCTTTTTCACAATCAGTCATGCTTCTGCTTTTACTCTCTCTCTCTCTCTCTCTCTCTCTCTCTCTCACAGAGAGAGAGAGAGAGAGAGAGAGAGAGAGAGAGAGAGAGAGAGATATTGAGTTTAATTGCTTACAGGAACACAGGTGAGGAGTTGTTTACAGGATAATCATAGGCATCTTATCACTGGCTATCTCACTGAAGGATATGTCTGTTGCTTAGCAACTGTCAGCTAGCTACCTGTAGATCCTGAGGGAGGTGAGGCCTTATGAGTCCCTCCTCTGCTGACTCCCAGTTGAGTAAGGGAATGGTGACCAGCCCAGTCTTCTGCTCACCTTGTGCACATAATCAGAAGTATTGAGAGATCATGCCTATAACTGCCATGTCAGGCCCAGGAGACAGATTTTGTAACTCTCTCCACTCCTTCCTCTGACTCTGAAGTCCTTTTTGCTGTTTTTTTTACATGATGTCTTCTGACTGTTGGCAATTAATTTTTGAGAGATAAAGCAGGTGAGTTGTTGTCAAGGGCTAGAGAGAAGAAGGACTAGAAATTGGTTGCCATGTTGGGATGCTGGCAATGTTTTGACCTAGAGAGCAGTGATGGCTGGACAGTATTGTGAATGCAGTCCATGTCATTAAATATGCACATTTTAAAATGGTGACTTTTGGTTGGTATGTATGTTAGTACAATGAAAAATAAATATAGATATTTTCTATAACACAGATTTAAGTCATTTTTAAAATGACAAATGATACCACTGATTTCACTAAGTATTTTTGTCTCAGTAATGCATTTTCCTAAAAATAACGTTATTTCTCCTTACGTGAACTGGGTATTTTAGTTAATAAATATGTATTTGAAAATGCTCTAAACTGTAAGTTTTATGATTATACATATTGATAGATAGACGTTACTTACATCTTTGGGTTTTAGGAACGCATGGGCATCTTAAGGAGGAGCCTTGCCGGCTACCTACTGAGCTTTGTTGTAAAGTGCCACCTGAGTGCCGTTCAAGCCAAGGTACTACAGAGGTCATCGGGTTCAGAAGGCTTTCTGGTCATATTAGTCCGTTGTGAGTATAAATGTTTCAGCATAAAGCATAATCAGGAAAAAGTTCTCCCAATCGCATTAGTGACTAATAACTAAGTATACTGAGGGGCTATCACAGAAGGCATGACAGGAAGAATTGAACAACGTGTAAGGGTTGAAAAAAAGAAAACCAGAGGGTAGTGGTTTGAATAAACATGTCTTCCACAGGCTCAAGTCTTTTAATACTTGGCCCCAGTTGGGGGCGCTGTTTGGGAAGGTTGTGGACACATGGGCTTGCAGGCAGAAGTACATCGTTGCTGAGGGAGGGGCTTTCACGGTATATAGCCTTGTGTCATCTCTTGGGGAAGTTTCTGGTGTGCAGTGATGCGTGCAGAGACTCATAGCTGGGCCAGGGCCGACAATAAGTGACCACTGAATGCTCAGCCATAGATGGGACGTCCCCCTCCAAAGCCTGGGGACTGCTGTGGAGAGGAGAGTTGAAAGAATGAAAGAGAGGGAGGAAGAAGTGGAGTGTGAGAAAGAGTAACCCCGGCTCTGCCCCTCTTTTAGGCTTGCAACCTGGAAAGCGTCCAAGTCGGCAAGGAATTCTTGGAGCTTAAAGAGGAGGTCAAGCGTTCCTTTTTACTGTCTGAGAAATGGAATAGCGTTTTAACGCTTGAAAAATGAATGCGGGGGAAGAAAACAAAAGGCTGGGAGTGGAAGGCATGCCTTTATTCCCAGAACTCTGGAGGTGGAGGCAAGCGTATCTCTGTGAGTTCAAGGCCAGACTGGTACATATAGTGAGTTCCAGGACAGCCAGGGCTACATAGAGAGACCTTGTCTCAAAAAAATCTAAAAAACAAGAAAAGAAAAACACAGTGAAAAGAAAAGATGTGTACGGGGATCGCAGCCGGAGCTCAGGCAGTTGAACCTACTTGTTACTCCTGCAAAAGACCTGGGTTCAGTTCCCAGTCACATGGTGGCTCTGAAATACCCACACTTCCTGTTCCAGGGGATCCAGTGCCCTCTTCTGACCTCTGTGGGCACTAGGCATTCCTGTGCAACACATATATGCATGCAGGCAAAACAGTTCAACCAAATAATCTTGCATCTCCCCAAGCTCTCATGTTATCATAGGAAAGGACCGTGATGTGATGAATCATTTGGCGAGAAAGGTCAAAACTGAGTTAATGTAATAAACAGAATGCGAGGGTTTTGAGGTTAGCCTTACACTGACTGTGAGCAAGAAACTTCTGTAACGTCCAAAATGCCTCTGATCCTTGACTCCAATTTAGGAAGAAGAATCTAGGGATCATTCTATTCCTGGGAGAGTGTCCAGAGCTAAGTGCTATGTGGCTTCTTTTATTTTTCTTTTCTTTTCTTTTCTTTTCTTTTCTTTTCTTTTCTTTTCTTGTGAATAGCACTGAACTTCTAGTTATTAGGTGGAGTAGATTACCACTGACAGCCTGGAATATCTTCAATATTGCTGCCCAAATTCTCCCTTTGTGATGGGAGGCAAATGTAGCTATCGGTGTGTGGACAGTCATTTGGATATCAGCACTGCTTGGGGCTGCTTTGCTCTGGAATAGAGATAATGCACGTCCGTTTTTTGCTCCACCCATGACACTACCTTTAAACTTGGTTGTACAGGAAACAGAGGCACATTTATTTTTCTCTGTCAGATCGGTCCACTTAGCCCATCTACCCATTCTAGCGTACCTCTCTCCCTTCCTATGAGCTCAGTTCCTATGAGCGGTCGGCTTCTAATTCATTTTACGTTCTACTTGCAGCACTGGGCTTTTCCGTGGGACCTCAGGCGATACTAGAAGTTTCTGATTAGAGTTTGAAGATCAGATGTGCTCAGGTTCTTCCTGGTACTCATTTCATCCAGGTCAGCTCCAGAGACCTCTAATCCCCTCTCTTTGATCCTGCTTCTTGCACGATGCCCACAAGACCTGCCTTGGGGCTTCAAAGTATTAACGACAAGAAGCATGGCTCCATTGGCATCGCCATTTTGAGAAGCAAGCACACTTTTCAGCTTCTTGGCACTTGCAGGAGTATTCTTCTCTCCGTATCTTAAGTACAGAACGGCTTATGCAATGGAAAGATTACCATATGGAAAGTTTATTAGGCTTGCTAAGTTTAGTTCCAGGCAAGAGCTGGGCGTTTGAGTCTGAAACTCTAAAAGTTTTCCGTAACTAGTGGAATACAGAGATATTAACTAACTTATGTGGTTTTTGGAAGCACTTAAATAAAATAATTTACCAAGTATATTTTTTCTACTGAGTGACAATGACAGGAACAGAACAGACCATCACTTTCTATCAGTAAGAAAATGAGGCAGTAGTTTGAGCCATATGGAATTGTTATTATTCAGCAATTTTTGACATTTTGTGATTATTTATCATAGTAAAATATGTTTCAAGAATCCACCTAATATTGTTTTAATGTCATTATTATGGTAGTATTTCTTACTGTGTTTTCAATTTTAATATATTTAAGTTTTTCTTTCTCATGGTTTTCAGTTACTTCACACTGCCAGTAGAGGGCGTAAATTGTCTTGTTGAGCTCACTGGAAAATAGGAAAATAAACGTCCACACATGCATCTGGTTATAATTTTCCTTTCCTGCTCTCCGCTTGCACAATTCAACTTGATGCTGTATAATCCCTTCTCTTTTCTTTTATTCTACATGGGGGCAGAGCCACCACAGAAAGATGAATACTTTCAGTGCCTTTCAGATCCCTCAAAGCGGCAGCCTTCACATTCCATCCTATTGCTACTACATTTGGCAGTGGATGAAGGAACACAGTTGAAGTCTGCTCGTAATTGGTTTTATTTGGGAAAGATTTCCTTTTGAACTAGTGGCCACCAGTGATTTTATAATTATCAGAAGTTAGCTACTTCAGCACTTCTTGTAGGAAATACAATTCACTCTCTCACTGTGGAAGAACAAAGTATAAAATGGAAGGAAAAAGAGAATAGTCAGGAGCAGAGCGAGCTCCAGTTTGTTTGGGACCCCTCCCCGGGGATTGCCGTGGGCAAGCCCAGGCTGTACTTGTCTGCACAGCCGTCTCTCAGCACAGCATTAATCGTCCTTTTACTTTCTTGGAACTTTAAACTTTTTTTAAGAAAAAAAAAAAAAAAGGCAAATCTAGTGAATATTTCCTGATACTATCTGACTCCTAACATCTGCAGACAGCACAGCAGAGCTTGCTGAGCAGTTTTGCACGTGTTTCAATATAAATCGAACAGCGGAACACCCCAAACTTATCTCCATGTTATATGAGCTAGGTACCCACAAGTAAGATACTAACTTTGCGAAGTGCTGTATGATGACCACATACCGTCAGTAAACCTTTCTTGCTTTGGGTCTTGGTTTTCCCACCCATGTGGGAATAGACAGTAGGATCCTTGTTTCCAAGGGCTTTGTTTGCTTTGAGTCATGGGTAAAATAAACATTACCTCAGACTGGAGAAATCCTTGGGAGAGAGCAGGGGTCCTGGGAGAGCTTTTCGTACCCAGCACAGATGACTCTATTGAGTTATCGGGTGTAACATTCTGAGGACAGTTTAATTAGAGCAGCGCCCTGCGCAGATCAGATGGGTCTGAGCTTAGTCTTGACGTGTGAGCTGGCTCATTCTAGAAGGAGATGCAACGGAGAAAGAGTGAAGCAAGGCATGCCCTCCTTTACTGCAGCCCGGCTCTCCCGGTACAGAAACCAAACCAAAGGCCCTCGAGGGTCTCATCAGGCAGCTGTGCACTTATCCTGGACTTATAGTCTCCTCTTCACACAGTAGGGATGTGCTCGGCTCTGAATTTAGTCCAAAGAGAACTGAAAAGTACTCAGTAAGTGCTTGATTGAAAACTAGACTCATTTTGTGACCCATCATATCAGAAACACATGATTATAAAGATTTTTTTAAAAAAGAAAACCTCATTTTAAAACAAGAAGGTCCATTTATAATTTTATGTTTGTTGAATGGCGATGCCTGAGAGAAATACTATGTAGCATGCTTATTCTGGCTCTTGCTAACTATATTTCAGGATGGAATATGTATATAATATGGAATTTAAAGATTCATACACTGAAGATTTAGAAATTTTATTATTTATCAGAATAGTTATATCTCCACTCCACCTCTACATTCCTATACAAACCAAAGAAATTAACTATTTAAATTCAGCACTTCATAAATTTACTGCAGCACGTGGATAGTTTTTGGAAATTGCAAATGCTTTTTACTATATTGCCAAGAATGGAAATGCAAACTTATTCCAATGTAATTATGCAGAGTGAAAATCTTATAGTCTGTCCTCAAAGAGAAACACAAACAGGAATCATAACCATGGCCTCAACTATAACTTGATGTAAGGAGTAAAAAATTTAGTAGTCTTCCCCCACCCCCACATACACCTCAAGTAACAGATCTCAGGAGCTTCAATATTGATTCAGGAGAATGAATGGCTGAGTCATTGCAGAGGGACTGTGACAGGGAGACAAAGGCTGCCATGGTGATGTGTTGATATGCAATGTGGTTATCGAGCCTTGATGTTTTCCTAACCCTGCCACTGAAGTAAAGTGACAAGCCTTAGGGACATGCCACCCAGTAAGCCGAAACCAGAGGCAAGTTGATTTAACTAGCAGTCCTTGAGGATTGAAGATTCCATACACATGTCTGTCTGATTCACAGGGAGTTTCCTTTTAAAATATAAGAAAAACTATCCTGAAATCTACTTTTAGCTAAGAAAAAAACACTAGGGTTTTCAAAGTCTCCAACAGTGTTTTCTGAAAAACCTTTCTAAAATAGTTTTTGAGGACAAATGTGTTTAGCTTGGGAAAGTAAAGATTCAAAATATTTTGCATAGGACATAGCACTATGTTCAACTATTTCTTGCACATGGTAAGTAGTAAAATAAGAGGAAATCTGTAATCAGTGTAGGAGATAGGGTTTGCTACGGAGCTGTGTGTACACGTGGTTGTCGCTTAAGCGTGATTTATCTACCTCTTTAATCCTTCTACCTTCAGGTAAGTGTAGTTCGCACCCATCATGTAACAAACATGCCTTTGTAACAGACAGATCAAAGTGCGGAGGACAAATGTCCATGTGGTGTCCAGCCCGAATCAATACATCTACCGAATCAATACATCTACAGCAGAATTTAATACCTTTAGAAACGGCATGTCGAAACTGAATCAATACATCTACAACAGAATTTAATACCTTTAGAAACGGCATGTCGAAAAGCATACTTTCGTAACAGGAATAGGCAAGGAAAAAGTTTCTGTGATCAAGAGAATTGATCAACAAATTTAAACTTTTTATTTACTACAGTGCTCTGATCTCTTAATGTTTTACCGTGCTGTTCTTAGTGATGTTCTAAGAATACTTATCACATGTGTGGTTGTATTACCAAACCTTTTCCCTTTGTACTTTGGGGAACTAAATCTATAATAATATTTTTAGAAATGCTGAGACAAATCCTTTCTTGAATAGTTTTAATTCAGTGAAGTTTGAACATACACTGGTATTCTTGTCTGGAGTTATTTCTGTATGCACATATATACCCTATGTTAAATCATTAATTTGTACTGGCAAACTATATTAACCTTCTGCAAGCCAGGACCTTGAAGGCTTCAGCTTCCAGCCTTCTTCTGCTTATCTTGGACTAGAATGTTTCAGCCTCTGAGACTTACTGATGAATACACTCACACTTTCTAGCTCTTTCTGAACTCTGGCTGGTTGGTTAAACTCAACTATTCTGGTTCAAACACCTCTCCAAGCTGACTGACTCAAACTGGCTTCTCTCTCGGCTTCTGACTGAGTTGTTCTGCCTAGAAATACTGCCTCTGAACTCCACAAATTGAACTACTCCAAACTCAATTTCTCTGCTCTGTTCTACACTCAAACTGCACCAAACTGAACTACTCTGAACTGAACTGAATTCCTTTCTCTCTGTTTCTCTTACTGCTCTTAAATGGCCTCTCTTTCCTGTCTGTCCTTGAGTTGGGCATATCCTATCTCTGATTCATTTTGTCAAATCTTTCTCTGATTTATCACTTTGCCTGCCCCTCAATAAAATGTCATTGTTTGGAATCAAAGATGTGTACTGAGGGCTTGTCTTGGTACTTTGGGGAACTAAATCCCAGCCAGAGGGATTAAGGTGAGTCCTGTGTCTGCCTTCCAACTGGATCATATCTTTGGATGAGACCCCTTGCCGGAGCAGCCAGCTGGATTAAAATTCCTCTATACCAAAGTTGACATAAGATCAGCAGTAGTCCAAGAATGCTAGCTCCAGACTGGGACTGCTTCGACAGCCAGTCTTTGTAGACTGAACATCTAGCATATTCCAGACATGCACAGAACAGGGACCACCCACCACACTGTCATTCAGCCTTATCTGGCTGCCTTAGGCATGTTCCTCTGCTTTCATCTGTCCTTAGATACCTTCCTAATAATAACATGGAGTTCTGAGTACTCATCACAGTCATGAAGATGACACTGCCAGAGAGACTGAAATGTTTACTGTTTGGACCTTACAGAAGAAGTCTTTTGATGTTGTTTTGACTTGTTTCCTGGTGATTCAGCTATAGCAGTGTTGGCCTGGGTCCTATAAGAAGAGGCAGGTAAGGAGTACCAGAGTACCTGGTTGGTGTGCCTAAAACATGTGGTTCTCAACCAGTGGGTCATGAGGCATTGGAGTGGGTCAAATGACCTTTTCACCAGGTTCACCTAATACCGTCAGAAAACACTGATATTTACATTATGATTCAAAACAGTAGCAAAATTATAGTTATAAAGTAACAAAGAAATAATTTTATGGTTGGGGACAGGAGGAACTGCATTAAAGGGCCATAGCCTCAGGAAGGTTGAGAACCTCTGGTCTAAAAGATAGTATCATCCAGGGCACCAAAAGAGGGCAGGTGTGTACCATTAGAGCCACACTAACATGTAATTTCCTCTGTTACTTTGAGCCATCTTAGTTTACATTTCTTTGACAGCATAGGCCTTCTTGTACTTTGGATTTATGTCATTTCTCCGACATGTAGTGGACTATATAAGGTCAGAGACTGTACTTTGCCCATGGCCATCTGTTAGTATCTAGTAATGCTTCTGAATAAGTGACTATTCAATAAAATATACATTGTAGTGAACAGGATTGTTGCAGCAGAGGAAGGAGACAAGCAGAGCCTGCCCGTCAAAGGGACTCTGCTTGTCAGCATGGCAATGGTGAACTGAAAACTGGCTTGGAGCAGTGTTTGACTGAATGGTGGTAGCATGCCATGGCTCTGTGTGAAACAATGCTCTTTCTGAGGCCTTGTAATGTCCGAAGGCTTAACAATATGTATTTTTTTTTTGTCCCTGGAGCAGATTGTTGCGTAGAAGTTAAGTCTGGTTCTTCCTCCCAGCCCCATGGTCGGAGAAATAAGACTCAGACTCAAAATACATTTATAAATACCTTGGCCATAGAGCTATGCTCTTCTCTGACTAGATCAGAACTTAAAATAATCCATTTATTCTAATCTACATTCCGCCACATAGCTGGTCACCCTTGCTCAGGTACCATACATCTTTGCAGGGCTAATCTCCCAGGCCTTGCTCACTCTATTCCAGAATTCTTTCCATCTCCCAGATGTCCCACCTTCAATTCTACCCTTTCTTATAAGCCATAGGTTTTTTAAATTAAGGTGATACATCTGTACAATACACAAGATATTCTCTCTATACTGTTGAATGTCCATCACCTGAATTTGGTGACCCTCTGGGAGAGTATATGGTTTCATTTTCCTCACAGATTCCAAGTCTCCATCTGAAGTTATGGTCTTTTGATCATTTCTTCCTCAGTCATATAACTGATATGACAAATGTTTGATATGCATTCCTGTATCCTGGCTGTAAGAGGAGCTTGGCTTACGCTCTGTTGCTTTTTTATCTGTAAACACAGTAAATAGTAACACTTAAGGAAACCTTCACTCCCCTGCATACAAGAGGATACATTGGTCTGACCAGCTGCCTGTATTTTGCGGTTCCAGATGGAAGGAAAGTTCTAAGCCTGCAAGGAAGGTTAGCAGGAAGAGACTTAGATGAGGCAGGCTCTTCGTAGTCCTTTTCCTGTCTACAAGGCGCTTAGCACAGTTGGATATGCTCAAAGCAATAGTCTAATTCTGCTTTTGGGAGGTAAAAGAACTCTGCCTTGGTCGTTTGTGTTGTTGTGCTAACAGTTCCTTATGCAGGCTTGTCCTTGGGAATACGCTTCCCCCATGAGCCTTGTCCTTTTCAGGGGGGCTCAAAAGTTTGTCTGAGAGAATTATAGGGGTCATTTATTATGCAAGATTAACTAAGCTGCCATAGGAATGAAATTGTACCACCAATATTTTTTCATGAATTTAAGAAGGCCAATTGCTTTAGAGATCAGTTGTTACAGAACTGGGTTGATGAAGATGAATATGGGGGGAAAGGTTTACTCTCTCAGTGCTGTGCTCAAGCACAAGTGGGAATTCAGGCTTTCTCTTCAGAATGGCCACCTTTACTTCAACATTCTGCTTCCTCAGTGGCTCATTCCAAATCAGTTCTGGTTCTTTTTCCTTTCACCTCCCTCCCTCTCTCCCTTCTTCCCTTCCTCCCTCTCTCTCTTTCTCCTTCCCACCCTCCCTCCCTCCATCCCTTCCTCCCTCTCTTCTTCTCTCCCTTCCTCTCTCCCTTCTTCCCTCCTTCTTTCTTTCCTTGTCAATGCATGACTTGAAGAACAAAGCCCTCCCAAGTTGTAAATAGTGGCTAAGGCTTAATAAAAGGTTTAGATGGAGCCAACCATAGGAAGACCTCCAGGAACCGGGTGTCAAGCAGAGGGAGACGCTTCGAAAAGGTTCTGAGGTAAGAGTGATTTTGCTGTGTGTTGGGAATGCTGTGAAATAGGCAGAGATGAAGGTGGTGGTGCTGGAGGGAAGAGGCATAGAAGCACATGGGGACACTGGCTCTACATCAGGAGTGTGGACTGAGGAACAGCAGCCCAAGTGATAAACATTGTAGCTCTCCTGTGATTTGTGGCTTGTTCCTTCTAAGCAGATCACGAGCTTCTTTACTGAGTCTGGTTTGGCCATGTAAGAGATAGTATGACGTTGTTTCCTGTCTCTGAAACAGAACCAACAGGGTCTCCACAAGTGTTGATGATTGCTGAGGGCACAGGCTTGTTTGTACATATTTTCACGTTCCTCCTTTGAGGAATGTCCTATTTGCCAAGATTAATAACTCTTCAATAATCAGAGACAGCATGAGTCTGGGAGGTGAGGGTGTATCTATGTCTCAGCAAAATTGTAGAAGGCTGTGATCTTCAGGACAGTCCTATTAAGGCTGTGGGAAAGAATGCTGAACATAACAGTTTGAAAATATAGCTCTTGAGTCACCCTTGTGCAACCTAGGCTTGCTGTGCAAGTCAGATATGGTCCAGACCCACTGTACTGTTCTGTACTACTACTTGGCTTTCCCTTCAAGATGTCTGAGGAAGTGAACCATAGAGAGGAAGAGGTGGAGACCTTTGCCTCTCAGGCAGGAATTGCCCAGCTCATGTCCCTCATCATCAATACTTTCTACACAAACAAGGAGAGTTTCCTCCCGGAGTTCATCTCTAATGCTTCTCATGCCCTGGACAAGATTCTGTATGAGAGACTGATGGACACTTCCAAGTTGGACAGTGGCAAAGAGCTGAAAATTGACATTATCCTCAACCTTCAGGAGCACAAGCTGACTTTGGTGGACACAGGCCTTGGCATGACCAACTTGGGAACAATTGCTAAGTCTTCTACAAAGGTGTTCATGAAAACACTCTAGGATGGTGCAGACATCTCCATTATTGGGCAGTTTGGTGTTGGATTCTACTCAGCCTACCTAGTGGCAGAGAAAGTGGTTTTGATCACAAACCACACAATGATGATGAACAGTATGCCTGGGAATCTTCTGTTGGTGGATCCTTCACAGTTCGTGCAGAGCATGGTGAGCCCATTGGCTGGGGTACCAAAGTGAACCTTCACCTCAAAGAAGACCAGACAGAATACTTAGACGAGAGGAGGGTCAAGGAAGTGGTGAAGAAACACTCGCAGTTCATAGGCTATTCCATCATCCTCTACTTGGAGAAGGAGAGAAGATCAGTGATGATGAAGCAGAGGAAGAGACAGGTGAGAAGAGGAGGAAGATAAGGATGATGAGAAGCCTAAGATTGAAGATGTGGGATCTGATGAGGAAGATGACATCAGCAAAGAAAAAGAAAACATAGAAGATCAAGGACAAGTACATTGACCAGCAAGAACTGAATAAGATGAAGCCTATCTGGACCAGAAAGTTGGATGACATCATTTAAGAGGAATATGGTGAATTCTATAAGAGCCTAACCAGTAATTGGGAAGACCACTTGGCAGTCAAACACTTCTCTGTAGAAGGTCAGTTGGAATTCAAGGCATTGCTCTTCATTCCCCAGCAAGCTCCCTTTGACCTTTTTGAGAACAACAAGAAGAACAACAACATCAAGTTGTATGTCTGTCGTGTGTTCATCATGGTCAGCTGTGATGACTGATACCTGAGTACCTCAACTTTATCCGTGGTGTGGTTGACTCCAAGAACCTGCCTCTGAACATCTCCAGAGAAATGGTCCAGCGAGCAAGATCCTGAAAGTCATCTACAAAAACATCATGAACAAGCACCTGGAGCTCTTCTCCCAGTTGGCTGAAGACAAAGAGAACTACAAGAAGTTTGATGAGGCCTTCTCCAAGAACTTAAAGCTTGGAATCCATGAAGATTCCACTAACTATTGTAGCCTTTCTGAGTTCCTTCACTATCACACCTCTCAGTCTGGAGATGAGATGACTTCCCTGTGAGAGTACATGTCTCATATGAAGGAGACACAGAAGTCCATCTACTATATCACTGGTAAGAGCAAAGAGAAAGTGGCCAACTCTGCCTTTGTGGAGCGTGTGTGGAAACGGGGATTTGAGGTGGTGCATATGACTGAGCCTATTGGTGAGTACTGAGTGCAGCAGCTCAAGGAATTTGATGGAAAGAGCCTGGTCTCAGTGACTAAGGAGGGCCTGGAGCTGCCAGAGGATGAGGAAGAGAAGAAGAAAATGGAGGAGAGCAAAGGCAAAGTTTGAGAATCTCTGCAAGCTCATGAAGGAGATCTTGGACAAGAAGGTTGAAAAAGTGACAATCTCCAATAGGCTTGTGTCTTCCCCCTGCTGCACTGTGACAAGCACCTATGGCTGGACAGCCAACATGGAACGTACCACGAAGGCCCAGGCACTGCGAGACAACTCTACAATGGGCTACATGACGGCCAAAAAACACCTAGAGATCAACCCTGACCATCCCATTGTGGAGACCCTGCAGCAGAAAGCTGAGGCAGACAAAAATGACAAAGCTGTCAAGGACCTGGTACTGCTGCTGTTTGAAACTGCTCTGCTCTCCTCCGGGTTCTCACTTGAGGATCCCCAAACCCACTCCAACTGCATCTTCTGAATGATTAACCTAGGCTTGGGCATTGATGAAGATGAGGTCACTGTGGAAGAGCCCAGTGCTGCCGTTCCTAATGGAATCCCCCCACCGGAGGGAGATGAGGATGCCCTCCATGGAAGAAGTAGTTTAATGGCTCCTGGGAAGCCCTGCCCTCTGCATAGGATCCCTGTGGTCCCCCAGCAGCCCTGGCTGGCCCTGACGCACCAGGCTCTGCTCATGTCTCCAAGAATCTCTTCTACCCTGTCCTTCTGCCTTACGGCAGGAAGATCCCTCCCACAGAAGAGCAGGGTGGGTGTTGTGTGCTGTGGTTTTTATGTTTGTTTTATTTTGTTCTGAAATTAAAAGTATGCAAAATAAAGAAGAGGCAGTTTAAAAAAAAGAAAAAAGAAAATATATTGTTTCCACCTATACAAAACGATAAGGATGCAATATGGACTGTATGAGGGGCTTCACAGATCTAAAGGAGCAGAGGCAGCTGCACCGGGAGCCAGCTGGTCAGGAAGATGCTAAGGAAGGAGACAGATTTAGGGAGTGGGGATGGCAGGGCAAGATCCCACTCAGCTAAGCTTACAGAGACAGGTAGACCTTCTGAACTCTTTGACAAATGTTTAAAAAAAAAATGTGTGCTTGCAGTCTCTTCCTAAGAAAAGGGCTGGGATCGAGGGATGCTGATTCATGGGATAATCAAAAGAGAACCTGGGTAACGACTGAATTGATATGTAAATAAAAGACTGGGCTTTTGGTGTGCCAGAGAAGAACTATCCAGAGAGTTCTAGGAATAGCAAGAGAAAGCTGTCTCAAGCAGAACACAGAGAGCACTCCGAAAAGCTGTCTTGAGCAGAACATGCGTCCGCGCGTGCACACACACACACACACACACACACACACACACAGAGAGAGAGAGAGAGAGAGAGAGAGAGAGAGAGAGAGAGAGAGCGAGCACCGTCTTGAGCACAACACAGGGCTGGACCCACAACTTGACTTTGAGTCATCTGTTTCCCAGACACCTTTCTCCCAGAACTTCTCTCCAAGTCAATGCTGGTCTTTGGCAATTCTTGAAAAACCAACTTACTTCTTTTCATTTAGAATATCAGCTACAATTTGGATTTAGATGTCCCCTAAAGCCCATGTGTTAATGGCTTGGTTGCCAGAGTGGCATGTTCAAGAAATAGAGAAATCTTTGGGAGGAACTGTAGGGATTCCTTAGGTCGTTGGACATGTATCCTACAGGTAAGACAACTGACCTTTCCTCTTTCTCTTTTGCTCTCTGGGTGGGCTGAAGACTTTCCTTTTTCTTTTATGCTGTGTGCTGCCTCAACTAAGATGCAAAACCATGGTCCAACAGATCACAGGTGGGATCCTCAAAACAAAAAACAAAAAGCCATGAGCCAAAATAAAACATTTCCCTTTATTAGTTGTTTGGCTCAGGTGTTTTGTTTCGGTGGTGAAAACTGACCACTATAGTGTCTCTACAACTTTCTGGGCCAGTAGTTTTTGTTTTTCACATTCTGACACTGAGTTGATTGAACTTTCACCCCAGAAAGAATGCAAGCTTAATAAATTCAGCACCGTGTCTTCAATTGCTGTTTTTCCCACAGTGCCTTCCTATTCTTCTGTAACCCAATGATTATTGTTAGTGAATTACTTACTTTCCTGAAGTGAAGGGGTTAGGGGAATAAATTTTCATTTCAATGCCTAGGAAGAATGTCACACTCAGAGCAAACATGCATGTTGTGTTTGCTGTAAAACGAATTTAAAGATAAAACTTGAACGAAGGACTAAGAATATTTGAGTTTGAGACATTGTAAATAACGAAACAAACCAAGCCAAAATGGTTTGTTTTGCATTATGATTAGCTGGGTAACTGCTTCACTATTTTGTCCCTCTGTTGTTTTAAATCCTGTTACCACGCTGCCGAATTGAGAGCTCATGCCTGTTTGTGTCCACTTCATTCACCGCTTCTAGGCACAGCAGGTTACTCTTACCTTTTGTTGGGCATGCCATGGCATTTCCAGGCCCACGCAGATTGTGTACAAGTAACGGTTTGCCTAACATTACTTTTGATACCCAGCTGTTTGGTGAGTCTTACAATTTTGAGCTGAGGCATCCTGCAACAGTTCATAATAATTAAGTACACCTGGATCCCGGATAGTTTGGAGCAGACCTAGGGACCTCCACTGGCCTCTCTTTCTATTTCATTTAGTCGCTCGATCTCTTCTTAATTTTTAAAAACATCTGTTCTTAATTTAACCTTGCTTCTTTCATTAAAAAGTGGAGGCAGGGGTCTGGAGAGATGATTCTTTTCTAGAGGACCCAGGTTCAATTCTCAGCACCCACAAGGCAGCTCACAACTCTCTGTAACTTCAGTTCTAGGGGATCTGGCACTCTCACACCTATAATATAAAATTAAATAAATCATTAACACAAAAAGTGGAGGCAGAGGGTTGGACCAAAAATCGTAGTCTTTTTCCTTCTTTGGAACTTCCCACGAATGATGCTGTAATTGTTCTAACCCCCACGGCTGTTCCTTTCCCACGAATGATGCTGTAATTGTTCTAACCCCCACGGCTGTTCCGACACTGGGGTCTTCATGTCTAAGTCCAGAGTAAAATAATGACCCTCTCCCCGCTCCACATACACATGCCCTGTGTGCTATCAGAACTTGATTCCCTTAACCTTTGAAGCAATTAGGTATTGTTACAGTAGGTAATAAATTAGGTATTAATACAGTATGAGATGACACAGATGTTGACCTCAACCCTTGTCTTGCAAGTGTGCATAGAGATACTGCCTTCATTTCTAGTAATTTATCAGTGAATGCTGAGTGAACACTTGAAGGGCTTCAATCGAGGGTAAAAGAAACGCCCTTGTAGGATGGGCGCAAGACTCGGCAAAGATAATTCTCCCTGGAGAGAAGACTGGGAGCAGCTGACAGCGGAGCGGCAGCGTGGAGTGCCCTAGGAGCAGCTCCAAAGTTTAGCGTCTAAGAGAACCTGCAAAACGCGTGTGGTACCCGCGACTGTCGCCCACGCGTTCGGGCAGGTCAGCTTGGGCGCCTGACTGCTGGAAGAGTCCATTAGTCATGGCCAAGGCGGGGAGTTCACCACGCCAGAGTGCGGACCTGGCTGCCCGCTGCGCAGAGGACGGCCTGCTGCCAGGACGGTCACCCCTGCTCCGCCGATCAGGTGAGCCCAGCCCCCGGGCCAGAGTCCTATTGGAGCAGAAGAGCGCTTGGGGGCAGGGAGGAGATGAAGACTGGAAGGCACAGTGCGGGAAAGGATTAGCGGCGGCGGCAGACGGGACTTTGCAGAGGGCCAACGCTGGGTGTGAAGGGAGGCCCAGCACGGGCGGGGACCGGAGGGCACGCAGATGTCGGTGACCTCAGAGCCAGGTAGGATGTGTCTTGGGGTTGGTGCTGAGGGAATGCAGTGGGTCGGGGAGCGCGACAGCATCCCTTTGGCGGTTCCCAGGCAGCCGCCGCTGCACCTGTTGCCGGAGGTGGGAGCGAGGGCGGCGCAGAAGGCGGGCGGGCGGGCGGGCGGCGGCGGCGGTGGCGCGGACAAGCTGGTGGCGGGCTGCGGGTAACGGGACCCCTGCCCGTGCCTGCCGCCTGCACAAGGCTGCGGCTTTGCATAGCAGCTTCCAAAGCTGTTGTCTCAGAGAAGGGGAGACTGGGATGAGCAGAGCAAAAAGTTTCCGTTTTTTTTTTTCTGCCTAGTTGAAACCCAAACTCTAGTTTCAAAGTTGGCCTGGAAAAATAATTGACCAAGAACTGCAGGCGGTCTGGAGATAAAACTTCTTTGTGGAAATGTCCTGGTAACTTTAAAGGAAGATTGTTAATGTCCCAGATACCTACTGCGTCAGGGAATTTCAATAAAACACGTTGTTGTCAAGGAATTTGAAATTAGCCCAGAGTGTAAAAATTCCATATGTTTAAACACATATATCGTTTATAATTTAAATTTTCTGAACTAATTGGATTTTTTTCATCTAGGAAATATCTTTAAGGTGCAACATTAAGTTGTATATAACTGGTATAAACTAACATCTTACAAACCTACAGCCTTTAAAAATGTACACAATGTGTTTATAGGTAAGCTGTATATTCTTAGAAATTGGAATTCAAATTTTAATTCCTGACAGGAAAAGTTCAAACTATACCTTAAGTGATTTAGCGCTGAGAGTTACAACCACCTTCCATTCCTGAACCAAAGTTTCCTTCTTTGTGAGTTATCTATCCAAAGAACTAGACCAAAGAAACAAAGAGAAAGGACATTAAAGAAGATAATAGACGTTTAATCAGGACGCGGGTACCAGACTTTAGTTCTGGGTGATTTCCTAGGCTAAGTAGTAAACTTTTACCCGTTTACAAACACATTCTGAATTGTTACAATAAATGCATGCGATTGCATGTGATGGAGAATTACATCCCACTTCTGCCACAACTTTAATCACTTTGGACATGAAAATGTTCTTCAGGACTGTATGCTTTCACTATAAAATCAAGCTATTTGGGCTGTGTGATTGCAAAGATTTAGTCCAGCTAAAAATTACATCACTCAAGATTGTATCCATTAAAAAAAAATGAATTTATTAAATGCAAAAATTGAACAATTGAACAATCTTATTTCCATGATGAATATGTATAGCTAATTCCTTACTCAAAGACATTAGTAGTGAGCTCCTAAGTCGTTTATAAAGCTCTTATTTGACATATCACCATCATAAGCTGAAGAATTCCCAGACAGTGACACTGAGGCTGGGAACTTGCAAGATTCCTGCTTCAAATCCCCAGTTATGAAGACCTGATCAGGTCTTTCAGATGTCCATTATGCTGAATACTAGGAACACCACTTTAATCTGTCTATAGACTGAAGAAATCTGACTATACTGTGTCCAGAGAGAGACTAAAGGCTAACTATGTGAGAACATCAAGTTTGATGCCATCAGATATAGGGATAAAGAGTTAGTTAAAATTCTCAATATTTAAGAAAATAATTTAGTTTTATGCTATTGAATTCCTATTGTATTTGATGTCATACAATAATAATATAAGATATTATTTGGGGCACAAATGTTCTTATAGAAATAGAAACAATTGTTAGAAATAATGTGAAGGATCAAAAGGTCATGTTACACCAAAGAATGTCAGCTGTTTTTTTCCCTTGGAAGTGGCCATGCTCAAGACAAGGAGGGACACTGTGCCCTGGGAGAAGGGGCTTCACAGCAGTTAGCTGTGACCAAAGGCTTTGTTTACATCCTCATGAATGGCAATGGTGTGCTGCTTTTTGCCTAGTGTACACAGTATGCCAGGAATTCGACTAATCCCTTTACACAAATCAACTTTATAATTAACCGAGAACTGTGATTTTGATTTCCATGTGAAGAAACTAGGGCAGAAAGATCTACATCCTGGGAGAATTTCCCCACCTTCTAAAACACTTTCTTCTCTTCATTGCTGTGGAAGACATGAATGAACTCCTGAAGCACCGAGAGAAGCCTTGTAGCCAAACTGGACCGACTTCTTTTCATTTAGGTGTGACTACAGTGGAACTTAGAAAAGCTGAGAAGCAGTTAAGGTCCCATGTTCTATTTTCATTTTGGTCAGCTGATTAATCCCTTCATCTGGTAACTGTAAATGAGTAAACTTGTTCATTAATTTATTGTCACTCACAGATACCACACTCCATGTACACCCTTGCAGTATTGATGCCCTTTCATGAAAAATTGTCAAGGTTGAGCCACTTAGAAAGCAAAGCCTTTAAGGACAGAGCCTCCTGTGACTTTCTCTACTATCTATAGATATAGTGGCAAAGTTGTTGACCAGTTGGGTCAATGCCCTGTTATTTGTGGGCATCCACCAATTATGCTAATGTTGCATGCATGAGACGTTTGTGGTGGAGTCACCATTGCTACTCTCTGGAGGGGTGGCTCAGTGGCTCACAGATCCTGTAGATGTACTGAGGTCCGTACACAATTTTGTTAGGCTTTGGAATAGTCAAGATAATCAAGTAGCAAGTTCAAACAGTACAGTGAGAAAAAGTCATCACCATCTCCCTCATTCACACCCAGTGGAGAAAGCCACCTGGAGAGATGCTTTTCACTCCCTTACCTCTGTTGCGTCAGGTGAGAGCTCAGTGCTTTATTGAAACCATTTATGCTTTAAAGTTCTACTTAGTTTTAGTGTTCTGTCATTCCCAGGCCGTTTAGATATAGCAATAAAAATGTTAGTTGACAAGTGAAGATAAGCATATCACTCACAAACCATGCAAAATGAGCAATATGGGAAACTGATTTCTCCATATGCTTGCACAGGCAAAATCTCTGTATATGGGGAGGGCTCCCCATAAGCTGGGTTGTCAGGCCACACAGGAAGTCACTGCACCCCGGGTCTGTTGGCCTGACTGTGCTGTAGCAGAAGAGGGTGGAGCTGGGGCCCTGGAAGCTTGGCAGCACAAAGACTGTGTTTTCTGATTCCACTGTGACACACTATCCACTTTAGAATGTACTAGACCAAGTCCCTCCCCCAGCTGCTGGGCAGGTGGTCACAGGCCCTTTTCTTGTGCAGTCAGGCATAAGTCTGGCTGCACCTCAAAAGAGGGCAGGGTGCTGATAGGATATTTCTCACTCACTATTAATGATTTTGAAAACCTAGAGGGAACCCTTCGTATAGTAGGGACTATTGGCTGTTGCAGTAATTGTCCATAAATGAGCTTTGACACGATATGGAATTGTTAAGTTATAAAAAAGGAGTCTGGATTCTCTTAAAGAGAGGTAGTGAGAGCATTTTCCATGTACATACGCGTGTAATTACATTGAAAGGGTGTTTAAAGAGTGTCTTTTTTATTTATTTCATGAATTTTTTTATTAAAAACCTTCTCCTAGATGAATGTCCTCAGTTTATATCACATACTTGAGAATAGAGTCTTTTCATGTTTTTTTTTTTTTTTTTTAATTAGGGGCTTAGCATGGCTTTGAGCCAATGGTCTGTTCACATCTTGGTACATCAGCATATTTGAAGTGCTGAGAGAGGCTAAGTACATTTCCCACATCTTAAAGGTTATGGAAAGAGCTACCTTTTATGAATAGATTTCAAATAATTCTCAGCAAGCCAAGGGTACAGACGTGGAGTAAAAATGCATTTCATTCTCTGAAGTACAAGGTCCCCTGTCTGTCTTTGGTTTTTCTGAAAGGCAATTAGCATTTCAACTAGCCCATTTGGTTACATGCAACCACGTACTTGGGTTTATAATTTGCGGCTCTCTGTCTGAGGCCTTGAGTGCTTGGTCTTATACAATTCTCTCTGAGTAGCCTCTCCCCAGCATCCTTCTTGTGGCTGCTCTTCATTAACCACCCAACAGAGAGTTTGCCTTCAGCTGTAGGGCGCCATACGGAAAGGAAGCTGGAAAGCCAAGCCGATGAGGGGAGGATCAGAAACATCCTCTTCACCTGTGACACAGGTTGGACGATATAAAATAGCCTTATATAAAAGAAAACATAACTCCAAAGGGCACTTGTATGTCATGGTTAGCTGTTAATCTCTGCGTGCAATGTGCACCACAGTTAAAGGGGGTATATTCTGCCTTTATTGAGCTAGGATGACAGAAAAATAACAATGAATACACAATTTTTTTTTTTTTTGGTTTTCGAGACAGGGTTTCTCTGTGTAGCCCTGGCTGTCCTGGAACTCACTCTGTAGACCAGGCTGGCCTCTAACTCAGAAATCCACCTGCCTCTGCCTCTTGAGTGCTGGGATTAAAGGCGTGCGCCACCACTGCCAGGCCAATTTTTTTAAAAATACTAACTTTACTATCTTTATGCAAGAGCGATACTCTGTAAGTGAGTATGAGTCAAAACGGAAAGACTCTTAAGTGTTCTAACAAGTGAACAATGCTCTGAGGAAAATTTTGAAAAGATTTAAGGTTTTGAGTTTCTGTACTAATTGGAAGTAGGATTTTGTTAGCTTCTTTAACCATGGGTTTTGGTAATTTGGTAATATTACTCTGCTTCACCTATATCCTCACACCCCTTTGTAGGAAACACTGTGTGTATGATAATCCTTTTGTGAGGACAATCAGAGTGATAATAATCTTTAAGTAGTGGGACAGCAATTTGTTTCTGCTTATCTTTGCATGTTTGTACTTATGCAAATTATTTGGAGATAAAATGATATCCTTACTCTTCAGATATTAGCTAGCTGAAAGAAGACATAAAAGCAGAGCTTTTGATAGGATCCTTGCAGGTATAATTTTAGGAAACACCATGAGATAGTGGAGTATTTTCAGTCTAGACTTAAAAAGCTCTATCTGCAGCTGGAATTAGAGCTTTGTACGTTAGTTGTTCAGCTGCTGTATTCCTTCCTACTACTGGTGTGTGGGCAGACATGCATGGAGAAGGCTCCCAAGCTACCTGAAGACTAGTCAGCTAGAGTTGGAAATGTTGAAGACACAGGAGAGAACGTGCTAACAGGTCAAAGAGTGGGCTCGGAATACATCAGATCAAAGGCACAGAGGCAAGAAGCATCTAGGTGTCTTGTCCCAAACATGTTATTTGAATCTTGCTTGAGCTGTTGAAGGAAGCAGAGGAGACACAGGGAAACATCCACTTTTTAGACACTGAAATATAATTTAGAGCGATTATATTTTGGTGTCTAGCCTCTTTCATATGGCATGCTTTTCAAGAGTCTTCTGTATGTTTTCCTTGATTGCCAAATAGTAATGTAGTATATGACTATAGCATTCATTTATCATTCACTAATTGATGGGTATTATGCTCCTTCTACTTTGTAACTATTATGCTGCTGTAAGATCTCTGTATAGTTGTGTGTGTGTGTGCATGCGCCATTTTTCATTCTTTTTCAGCAGCGTATGGATATTTCATCTTTACTAAAGTTGTTTTTTTTTTTTTTTTTAATTTTAGGCATTCTGTTAGGTGTAAAGTGTGATTTTGGTGCAGTTTTGATCAGTATCCTAGATTAATGGTGACTTTTTCTGTCCATGCAGCTCATATCTTTGGGGAAATATTTTTCCAAGTCATTTGTTATTTTGTAATCTTGGTTATTTGGTTACTTTTATGGAATTGTAGAAGTTATTGGAGAATTTTGGAGAATTTCATAGCAGATGTGGCACTCACTTGTTATTGTTTTCCACCAGTGTACAGACTTTCATTTTTACTTTCTCGATAGCGTCATTGTCCGTCCTTTGGGAGCTCGTGACGGAGCTAATATGTCGATGATTTATGTAGGTTTTCTTTAGCTCCTCATGCTTTGGTAATCCAAGGCCACAGAAATTTATTACCAGGAGTCTCCTCTTAGTTTTACAGCTTTATCTCTTACATCTTTTATTACATTTTGTGTTAAGAATTCGGGGTTTACATGGCATTTAGGGAAGGTAGCTGTGACATTTTACTGCATAACGTATCCACATTTAATATGATTACAGATGTAACATGATGGATTAATGCCCATCACCTTTCCCCTGCTCCTCATCTGCTCCTCTTCCTTAAAAAGGCATTTCCCTGGAAGTGTCTCAGCTGCCTCCCTTGCGGTTGTTTCCCTTATTCTGTCCCTTCTGTTGACTTTGTTGGTTGCCCTGGGGATCACAGAGCTCTAACTGTAACACCCACGTTCAGTTATTAAGCTGAGTATGTGCAGAGCTCTGCAGTCAACCTACAGGGTTCAAAAGAACAGAAACAAAACAAAACAAAGAAACCTCGACCTCCCCCCAGAGAAACACGAACATAAACCCACCACCACCTGCAAACCCATGGTGGCTGTGTGTCATAAATACTGTTGTGGATTTTATGCGTTTCTGTTGTGGGAGCGTTACTAGCACCCTTACTTTTTTCATACAGATTCAATTTACTTTCTAGTGCCCTTAAATCCTACTCTGAAAATCTTTTATCGAAAGAAAAGTTATGAGAGAGAAATTCTCTTAGTTCTTGTTCATTTGGGGATTATTGATCTCATCTTTAATTTGAATGGTATATTCTCCCGGATTCTTGACGATCTGTTTCATTCGGCACTTTGAATTAATCAACCTTGGTTTTTCACGGGAAGTCAGATGTACACAGGATCTCGTTGTGATTATGGCTTCTCACTGCTTGCAAGTGTCTGTCTTTCTTGCTTTTGTAGCTTAGCACTAGTTTTCTAGATATCTGCTGATCTCTTTGGCTCATCTTTCATGCAGATCCATGTTTTATATCAAACTGTGAACCTTTCAGCCATCCGTTCTGTAGTCACTCCCTCAGCACATCTTTTCCCCTTCTTCTGGAGCTCTACGTGGTTTTAGTGAAGAAATTTATTATTCTCCTTTGATTTTCCATTCTTAAGACTAGGTAGCTTCGCTCATCTTCAGATTCAGTAATTTGCTCTGCTGCTTAAAAGCCCAACATTGAGGTTCTTTCCTAAGGTTAGTTTATGTTGGTTACTCATCCCTGTGCCTGTGTGTTGGCTGTAGATTTTATTTACATGTCTAGTAGGTTTTGCTGTGGTTGAAAACTGGCCATTTTAAGTAATATAAATTTAAGTTTGTAAATCAGCTTTTGAACTTGAATTTCTAGTTAAATGGTGTTATTGTATTTCTTAACTCCAGAGTTTCTATTTTTCTTTCTTTCCTTTTTAAACAAATGATTTTTAGCTGTTTATTATTCTCCACTTGAGAAACCACCAAATTGATTTCTGAAGTGGTTGTACAAATTTGCAGTCCTATCAGCAATGGACGGATGTTCCCCTTGCGCCACATCTTGCCTAGCATGTGCTATCTCTTGGGTTTTTGATCTTAGCCATTCTGACTGGTATAAGATGGACTCTCAGAGTTGTTTTGACTTGCACTTCTCTGAAGACTAACGACTTTGAACATTTCTTTAAGTGCTTCTCAGCCATTTGAAATTCCTTTGTTGACAATTCTCTGTTTAGCTCTGTACCCATTTTTAAATTGGGTTATTTGGTTTGTTGGTGTCTAACTTCTTGAGTTCTTTGTAAATTTTGGATATTAGCCCTCTGTCAGAGGTAGGGTTGGTGAAGAGCCTTTCCCATCTGTAGGTTGCTGATCTGTCCTATTGACAGTGTCCTTCGCCTTACAGAAGCTTTTCAGTTTCATGAGGCTCCTTTTATCCTTTTATTGCTAATGTTAGAGCTTGAGCCATTGATCTCCTGTTCAAGAAATTGTCTCCTGTACAACCGCCTTCAAGGGTATTTCCCACTTCCTTTTCTATGAGATTTAGTGCATCTGGTTTTAAGTTGAGGACCTCTATCCACTTGGATTTGAGTTTTGCGCAATGTAATAAATATGGATCTATTTGCATTCTTCTACATGTAGACATCCAGTTATACCAGCACCATTTGTTGAAGATGCTTTCTCCTTTCCATTTTATGGTTTTGGCATCTTTATCAAAAATCTAGTGTCCATTGGTGTGTAGGTTTATTTCTGGGTCTTTGATTCTATTCCATTGATCAACGACTCTGTTTCTGTACCAATACAATGTAGTTTTTGTTAAATTCTCTATTGCTCTGTAGTACAGCTTGAGGTCAGAGATGGTGATTCCTCCCAAAGTTCTTTTATTGTTCAGAATTGTTCTGGCTATCCTGGATTTTTTTGTTTTTCCATATGAAGTTGAGAATTATTCTTTCAAGATCTGTGAAGAATTGTGTTGGAATTTAGATGGGGTTTGCACTGAATCTGTAGATTGCTTTTGGTAGGATGGCCATTTTTACTATGTTAATTCTGCTGATCCATGAGCATGCACTCTTGTTTTTTGTTTTCTTGGTTCTCTCTCTCTCTCTCTCTCTCTCTCTCTCTCTCTGTGTGTGTATGCTATTTGATGGCACACATGCTCATGCAATACACAATTATAATAATACCTCAGTCCAGAGGTCTTTCTATTAAGTATTATTTTCCATAGGGAAGGGAGCAATGGATGAATGAAATTGAGAATGTTTTTGTAAAGTTTTAATCTTGGATCTATATAAATTTGTCATAATATTTAGAAAATAAAGATTAGATTAAAATGTTCTTCTAAGTGAGATAGCAAATAATCATCTGGAGACTTGAGTCTGAAGTGAATTGGAGAATTTAAGTTGGAAATGAAAATTTGGAAGCTCTTTTAAAACAGAGTGAGTGTGAATGGGGAGGTCAGCCTATCATTGGCATCAGAAGGAAGGCAGAGATGCAGGAAATGAAGCCGGACACTGGATTAGTGAGAAGGAAAACCAGAAGACTGCGGTAGCTAGCAATCATAAAAATGGTACCCGAGGAGAAGCAAACGACCACCTGTTCTTGTAGATCATTTTTTGTATTGCTGTCTTTTTTATATATTCTAAAATTCTAACAGTATAATTTAGAAGCAGGAGATATATGAAATTGGGTGACCATGAAATGAGAGAGTGAGTCCACACTTCCAGAGAAATTCAAGTAAGTCAATTGATGTTAACACCTAATAATGGAACTAGATTTAGATGAAGAAAAAAGAGGATGTATTATTAAAATGCTCCATGTGAGATATTACACAAATCTTAGGTGAAGGTCAGAATAACCTGCAATATCAGTTTTGGTGAACATAGTAGTTATTTCAGACATAGCCTGACAACAGTTTCTGATTGATATGTTTATCAGTTACTTTTAGTTTATATTAACTTACACCAACATTAATTATTCTGTTTAATGCGTCTGGATCAAGGTCACAGGCAATCTCAAGTGTGTTGATGAGGCAGATGTGGCTGTTGTAGGGGAGAGGGCTGGGACATGTCTAAGTTGACACAAAATGGAGTCAGGACAAGATGGTGTCACCTTAGTTATTATCTTTCATGGTTTCAAGCCCTCACAGAAAAATGGCAAACACCTTTTCTTCAATGCTTGTAATAATCTCTCTCCTAGAGAGATGCCTCAGCAGTTAATCAAAGGTCCTGCATTTCTAGAGAACCCGAGTTTGGTCCCCAGCACTCCCATGGCGAGGCAGGTCTCCGCCACCTGTAACTCAGCTCCTGGAGACCCAATGTCCTTTTCTAGTCCCTGTGGGCAACCACACTCATGCCTACACTCCAACACAAACAACAAGGTGCTCTCATAGTGAAATATTTGAACAAAAAGAGAACAATTTGCCCAAATTTCAGGAAGGAACAATTATTAGGAGAGCAAACAAAGCCAAAGAAGTTGGTCTAATGTCAGTGTGTGGCCTTTGAGAGTGTCAGGCACACACGTGTCATGCAGGAAAACACCCCCGTATAACATTTATAAAAAAGATAAAAACTTAACTATTCTTTAAAACTTTCCAGTAAACCACATAGATATAAGTTGTTATTTTAATGATCTACCCAATAATATCTCTCATATATTCACTTAAATACTGCTGTTGAGAAACTGGCATCTGTGTGATTATCTCTTTAAATAAGAGTGCTATCATATTATGAAGATTTAGTCATCTTTCTTATTGCCCTTGGCTATCAATCATCCCTTGTCTATATTTAAAATAATTTCAGTGACTTCATATAGTAAATTACTTATGAAAGCATAGCTGTAAAAAGATTATGTACTCATGCCAACAGATTAATGACAGAATAAGTTGCTCACCTTGAACTGTAGAGCGTTAAGCAAAGGAAGATAAAATGCTAGCCCAACTACAGGTTGGTGAAGGGAGAAGCTAACTGCTAGGGCCTCAGGATTAGCCTCTAGAGTTGGTATTTACAGTGATGTCCAATTTCATTGTTCAAAATGTATTCTGTCTTACTTCTGGAACCATCTTGGAGAGGCAAGCTTTTTATTATAAATGTTATGATTAATATGCATTTTTGAGTGTGCAGTGTGTCTTAGGTATTGTGCTAACACTGTTCCATACATTTCAATAGCATTATGAATGATTTGATTCCACATTTGAGACAGATGATTTAATTCCACATTTTCTGATGAGGACACAATTAAGACTTAGAGATTCTAATCCACTGGCTAAGATTTAACCTTGGCAGGGTGAACTCAAACAAGTATTTACATGTTTAAAATCTTCTTTTTCTTTGAAACAAAAATTATTGATTACTGATTTAGAATAAGACTAAGCTCAGGGCAGAAGACTGAAAGAAAAATAAAACATGATATTTTAAAAAGCTTAAAAATGTTGCTGCTACTATTTTATTATCATTATTATTATTATTAATTGAGTGTGTATGTATACATGATATGTAGTTGTGTATAGGTTAAAGCACAGCTTTGTGGAGTCAGTTTATCTCACTACACACATGCACACACACACACAGAATGAGACAGAGAGAGAGAGAGAGAGCAGAGACAAGGTGGTAAGATTAGCAGGAACAATTTCTCAAACGTGAGAGCAGGGCTCAGAAATGCGGGCAGTAGATCATCCACAGGAAGTGTGCAGGTACTCCAGTTTTGGAGGTGTCCTATGCAGGTAGAAGAGGGACTTCTGGGTGCAGGGGAATAAAGTCTCTGAGTTTGCAAGCTTACAAGTAGGCAGTAAATATGTTGTATATCCTGAGGCAGCGAAAAGTAAACACTGTTCTTTTCAACTGTATTACATTCCACAGTTCATTTCCTAATAACTCTTCCCATAAGAGTGTAGAAAGCACAGCTGTGAAGTGAGAATTGATCCAAAGAAGAGTTGGTTTGGTTTGGTTTGGTTTTTTAATGAGACCAAGCTCATTAAAGATGAGACTCTATTTACAGACCTTGAATCTAGTCATTTTCCCACAATGTCCCCAGGCTGTGAACTATACCAGGCAGGTCACAGAGAGTGTACGCTGAAGGCTGTTGAAGAATGAGTGGCTGCCCGCCAGAGCACATCACAACTTGACACCTTCCACATGCCTTTTCTTTGAGCTCCCTGGACCCGCTGTGTGGGAATAGGTATTGTTTACAGAGTGGCCTGAAGGTAGTCCCGAGGAAGGGGCCTAGACCATGGAGTGGCCATCTCTGAAGGGCCGCTCTTCACTGTGCCAGCAGCTGGGAACAGTGAGGCAGGTAAGCCACAGCCTATAGCAGCAGGCCTGGGCAGCTAGGGGAGGTCAGCTTTGACCCTCCTTTAGGAAGGCAGAAACCTCTGGAATTCTGCAGCATGGAAGTAGGGGAACTTCAAGAAGAAAAATGGGATTTCTTGCCAGCATGAAATCTTGAGTATTTAATTTCATTGAAAAATAATGGAACAGTTGTTAAATGGGCACCATGGGTTACAGACCAAGGAGGTCTAAAAATGACTGTAGAGTTCATAAGAATGAATATAGTTTTTATCACACTGTAGCTTGTATCTGCATGGCTGTAGGCTGGTCATCTACTGGGGCATGAGTAGCTCTTTAGCAGGCTATATCCATGAACAAAATGGACTCTTCCTCAGCAGCCATCAACTGACTAGCTTCTCAGCTAGGGTGGAGCTTCATGAGCCATGGGGGAGGGGTGGGAAAGAAGGGAAGAGGCAGGAGATTTGATCAAAACACATTGTATGAATGCGTGAGGTTCTCAGACAATAAAAAACTAACAAAAACTGTCTAGAAAAGGGGAGTCATGAGGATTTGATGAAGTAATGAATGCAAATGAACGTTACACAGGGCGTAAATTCCAGGAATCACTTAGCGCGCGCGTGCGTGCGTGCGCGCGCATGTGTACATATGTGAGATTATTAATGCACACACTTCACAGTACTAAAAACATCTCCAAAAATGTTAGGTTGAAAGGATCTTAAGAATGAGAAAGGAATTCACTTTAATTTAAATACTATTATTATTATTATTATTATTATTATAGTGTGTGTGTGTGTGTGTGTGTGTGTGTGTGGGGTGGTTGTAGTTGTTTGTTCCATTCTAGGCAAGCTGGCCCTTGAACCCCAGGGCCTTTCTCCTGTTTCTACTTCTCTACTTCACATCTTCCCATAAGGAGCTGGGGTGGGATTTTGGGGATCAACCTCAGATCATTAGGTTTTGAGGTTTTGCTTTTAACCACGGGGCTGTGTCTTAGTCCATCAGTCACCCGCAGTGTCCTTGATTGGAAGATATTTTTATCATCACACACTGAAGCATCTTATCAGGGACAGTTTGGGTTGCATTAAATCAGCATTTAACAGCAAACTAAAATGCCATCTTTTAATACAGTAAATGTTTTATTTTAGAATATGTGTAGCCTGTAGATTATGAGCACACACATAGGGATTTAAAGTAAGAAAAATATGTTAACACAAGTACCTTAAAAATACGGATGTATTTATTTAAAAGCATGTTTATGAAAGCCCAAAGGAATAAAGTCAATATATTATTAGACATTGCTTTTCTGTTAAGAATTCAATAAAATATAATAAATGACGGATTTACAATTAAAAATCAGATTTTATGAAATAGTTTTTTATGCCTTCTAGCTATCTCACTGATCACTTACTGATAAGACTTCTTAGGATTCACTGGGCTGGAAAATCTTTCTAGTTTGGCAGAATTGTTTAATGTGAGCATTTTGATCCAAAAGAAGTTGGAATGGCTTCTCTGTGGAATTTGTGCAATTAGGTATGTGTACCTAACCATCGCTGATGAATTCACGTTAGCCCCTGAACTTTTATTAAACATTATACAAATTAATCAAAAATGGGTCTTAGTCATCATACTTAAAAATGTGTGTGGTGTGGTGTGTGTGTATCTGTGCAGGGCAGAAGAGGGTCCCAGATCCGCTGGAGCAACCGGCTATTGTGAGCCACCTGAAAACGGTGTTGGGAACTAAACTCAGTTCTTCCGGAAGACTCCAGCCTCTGACATCCTCCTCCTCCTCCTCCTCCTCCTCCCCC
>JADRCH010000005.1:555527-569847 GCA_019843965.1 Rhynchomys soricoides | reverse complement strand
TGGTGCTGCAGCTGCTCTCATGGCTGTCCCGGTGCTGCAGCTGCTCTTTTTGCTTGGTTTTTATAGTTGATGCAACTTACTGTCCAGCGTATGTTCAACATTTTGAAACTGGGGATATGCAAAGACCAGATTAGAAATCAAGGCTGGTTCTGGGTCTCATTACTGCCTCCTGCTTAGGAGGACTCTTAAGAGCCAATACACTCGGATCCATCAGTGTTCCAGGGAGAGGCTTCATGGTATCTGTGGTGGAATGTCTTCTGAGTCCTGCCAGCAACACTTTGCACTGTTCTGTAAAATCAAATTTCTGGGACCATGGAGAGTTAATAGCTCACAAGCTGATCGTGTGTGTGTGTGTGTGTGTGTGTGTGTGTGTGTAGGTGTGTGTGTGTAGGTGTGTGTGTGTGTGTGTGTGTGTGTGTAGGCAGAGACCAGAAAATGGTCTCTTGAAGCTGAGGTTATAGACAGTTGTGAGCTGTGTGACGTGGGTGCTGGGAACTCAGTGTGGAGAGTCTGGTAGATCAG
Source organism: Rhynchomys soricoides (assembly GCA_019843965.1). Taxonomy (NCBI): domain Eukaryota; kingdom Metazoa; phylum Chordata; class Mammalia; order Rodentia; family Muridae; genus Rhynchomys; species Rhynchomys soricoides. Next base: position 569,325 of record JADRCH010000005.1, on the reverse strand, counting down.
CATGCAGTTACTCTTAGCTGCTAACTGTCTGTTCAGGGCCCGATTCTTCCCCTTTCAATTCTTGCTGAAAGTAACCTTCTGTGATCCTTTTTTTGTAAACACAGTTAGTACTAATGTATTCCTTTGGCCTATGAGTTGACACCTCCAAGTTCACGGTGCTTTTCTCTTCTTTACTTGTGGGAAGCACAGCTGACTTCTCTAGGAAGCACAGGCCTTATTTCTCAGAACCGGAGTGTTTCCAACAACTAGATGCAGAAGAGACTCCAGAAGAATTTCAGGAAGAAGGCACTCTTTCTATGTAGGTGTATTGAATGTCTGGGGAGAAACACAGGTTTTATTTCACTAGCACTGATTAGAACAGCTTCATTTCCAGAAAAAATCAAAATGTATGTGAAATTATAGGATTACTGCTTATGAAGGAGAAAAACTTCAGATTTTTAAGTTCAGAGATTAGATTGTTTTGGAAGATGGAGTGGTGCCATCTAATGGTGGCTCATGAGATCTAAAAGCACCCACAACTTTTCTTCCAGTCCTGGAGAAGCTGTTGACAACAGTTGGCTGCTGCAGGGGAGAGCAGTTTTCTTTGTGGTGTGCTCCCTGATAGATCAGTTGTACTCCAGTGGACTGTCTCACACCTATGTGTACATGAAGAGCACACATTGGACTTGGTGGGTTAAAAAGCAAAAGGGCATGACATTGTGGGTGTGTGTCAGACAGAAATAGATCTGGCAGAAGTTAGGGGGAGGTATGAGGAGTGGATAGGATCAGATTTATCGTATGCCTATGTCAAATTATCAAAGAATTAATACAACTTTTTAAAAGTCACGTACAACATCGGTGTGCCTTGACAATTCCCACCACACAGTCAGATTTCTCACTGCATGGACAAGACTGCATTTACCTTATTGCTCCTGATCTTGCCTCAGAATATGTAGACTACTGAGACTTTTATCTTCCCCTTTGCAGAAGTGGGATACAGAAAGCATAATGGAAGCTCATGAGCCTCTAGCCCCATGTAACTCTAGAGTTGATGCTTCGGCAGAAGGTTCTTCCACGGTGGGCAGATGTAGCCCAGTTAGCAGCAGGGTAAATGACCTTTTCTCTTGCATCTTGGGGATTCATGCCAATGGGCACAGATGGCATTATTACAGAATGTTAATCTTAAATACAGTAGAATGAAGTTAGAAACCAGAAGCACAGACCCAGGATTTAAAAGAAATGTATTTGAACCATGCCTTCACTTACTTTAAGTAAAAAGTATTACTACTTACAGTCTAGACCAAGCCTGTTCAGTTGGTGGTTGGAAGATCAAAGAGTTATCTGTGTCCTGAGGTAATTTGCTGGTCATGGCTTCTTTTGGGAAAAAAAAATCTTAAAGTACAATGAACGTAAGGTTACACACCTGACTCATTCCGAGGGCTTTGTTACCCAGTGAGGTAGCTCTCTGTTGGTATTATTTCAAGAGCATGTGAGAGACAGATGTGAACTCAGTGTGAAGCTTTCTAGGGTTAAACTGGTTAATGTGATACTACCTTCCAATATCTGTGCCCCACTGAGCATCTGTTATGTCAGGCAAAACTTATCTGTGCATTTACCTTAGAAAAAAATGTCAAGTTTCAACGAAGCATCTCTGAGTCTGAGATCTTCTTATCAGTACCGAGCAAGGCTTAATTAAACATAATGTGTTTCTTTAAACTTTGGTTGTACTTGTGTTCCTCATGATGTTGAAAGTATCTGCCACATGATTTTTTTTGAAACCACAAAGTTAAGTTCAATCGTGGTATTACAAAAAGAAAAAAAAAACTAGTTTTTTTTTAATACTTGCCAAATACAAACAACTGAGATGAAGAATTCTTAAATGATAAGTAATTGATGAGCTGATGATGGAACTTCTCTTGTTCCACAGGAGTAATTCTATAGTTTTAGAGCACCCCTTAGTAAAGGCAATAGAACTGAAGTAATTCTAACCCTGAAAACCTTGCTCCATTGGGATCATATTTTCAGTACTAATTACCTGGTGATCACCCTGTGGGAAGATGCTCGCTAAGTCACTGATGACAGAAGCTGAAGCTGAAAGCACCACACATCCCTTTGAATGTACTGCTACTGTTTAGTTTTTTTCAGGACACATCTATCACTTGTAGATTTTATGCAGTTGCGTTATTTGGAAACTGGAAAAGACAGAGTTAGCTATCAACACGATGAAGGACGATTTTCTTTCATTCTCTAGTGCTGAGGATCAAACCCAGGACTTTGGCATGCAAGGCAAGCGCTCTAACACGGCACCTAGAAATTGGTTATTATAAAATTAATTGAATTCTTATTGTAGGTTTATATTTTCCAAAACCTAATTTAGTAAAGGTTATTAAATGCTTCAACTCCCCTGTAGCCCACTGACCAAAGGTAGGGGAGGAAGATGGCTAATAGGACATGAGGGATGTAGACCTGTTTAGAAGTAGTTCTTTGGGACAATTCCAATCTTTGTTGTCTGCAGTCCAGTCCACCAGCAAAATGCCTAATGCAAATCAGCAGCAGCGGCCTGATCCAGAAGAAACCATGAGGCTCTGCCAGTCTGAATCCAAGGAAGCAACAAGAAGCAGCCAGAACACCACCAGAAGTTCTTTGGTGCGTTTCTCTCTATGAAGTCATGACAAGCGAAGATTAGAGAAGAAAGCAAGGTGAACCAATGCCAGAGCATTGTCAGAGAAGACCAGTGTTAGTGAGGCCGGATGAAGTCCAGCAAGGTGAACCAATGCCAGAGCATTGTCCACTGTCTTGGGTTATATTTACACTCTTTCCAGACATCACCTGTCCCCTCAAGCATCCTCTCCAGCAGAACATCACCTTTCACAAGCAGAACATTCTCTCATAAGACAGCTTCCAGAAACATACCACATGTCTGTTCTCAGCAGAACATCCTCTCATAAGACAGCTTCCAGAAAAATCATCACATGATTCAAATGAGTCTCTAACGAAATCAGAAATTCCCACTTCATCTTATGTTTAATTGTATACTGTTGTTTTGAGTCTGTATTGTTTATATTTAGTTTTACTCAGTTTCTTTTTAAGAGATAACAAGAGTTATTTTTTCTGGAACCATTCGAAGCAACCATGGCCAAGGAACACAGACTTAAGTTACCTCAAATTCCATTTTCCAACATTTAAGCAGTTTCATGACGTTTTTGTAGTTTTAGAGAACAAAGAAAGTCAAAAATCTATACAAATGTAAAATATATTGGTGGGGACATCAGAGAGGTATAGTGGAATGAGGAATGCTTTTCTATAGGTCCCAGATGCTATCATGTTTACAATTTTTTAAAACCCATTTTCTCATTCTACTATACCTGACATACTGAGCTTTAACTAGGGAACTAGTCTCATTTACTTAGAATATAATATACTGCTTGCATTTCCTAAGGTATTCCTTAATAAGAAGCTCTATGGAGAAAGATACCAGCCTAGATAACAAGAGCAAGCGTTTAACAGCAACAGGAAGTATGGCATTTAGTGTTATGTGTGAGTAACTTAATTGAGGAATAAAGTTGGACATATATAATTATCAGGAAAGCTCCGGGAGCCATTGTTGTTGGTGGGCTCTGAGTTCCAAGTGGGGCTACACATCTGCTGCCAATGCTGAGCAGGGCAGAGACACACTCCCTTCTGTCCCTCCCTTCCCCGTACACACAGAGGGAAACAGTGTTGAGTCAGGCTTTGCTGAGGGTGGGCACAACAAACTCTGGGAGCGTAGGCAAAACCACCATCTTTGGGTGGCCCTGCACATAGAATCACGTGGAAAACATTCTCTTGAACTTGTCTCCGTGCCCAGAGAACACCATGTCCAACGAGGTAGGAAGATGAAACAACTTGAGGAATTCTTGAAGCTCCATTGCTCATGGCCACTCATTCCTATCATCCTGTGTAAGACAGTGAACTAGGCAGGGACACAGTGAGGCTCAGCACTGTGTCTGCTGCTAGAGTGGATGAGAAGTCTGTATTCTTAAATGAATTGTGCTTGTGTACTGAATCACTGATGAACACTAAGTTACTGATGCATACCTACCCTCCTCTGCTCTGTTTTGAAGACATCCTTGGTTTATTCAGGTGCCCTAGTTGCTCTTGTATGAAGGTGGAGAGGAAAGGACTGAATAAAGATGATGGAAACAACTGAGAAGAGGAAAAGTAGCCTATGTAATGACCTCCATGAATGTCCGGGAGGATGGATGGTGCTCAGTGTTGGAGATTGGGAGGTGCCACCATGTGGTTACTGGGACTCGTGCTCATAACACCACTGGATGGGTGTGAATAGATTAATGTTGATGTTGAAAGTGGAAAAGTAGAAACCAACATGGAAAACAAGACCAAAAAATGCGTGTTTACTCATTTGTGTATGTATATGTGTGGGTGTGTGCATGCTGCAGCATGCCTATGGTTAGAGATAAGCTTACATTCATCTGTTCTCTCCTTCTCCCTTGTGGGTTCCAGGGATCAAACTCTGGTCATCACGTTGGTATCAATCCTGCCTGTCCAGCGACATAGCTGAGTGACAGTGCCAACCTGTCTGTGCCTTACTTAGCATTAGGTCGGTGGTTCTTGAACCTCCACAGAGGTGTTATGGGAAAGGTGTGCATTCATGTGTATAAAGTTCTCAAATAACATTGCACAAATAAATATTTGCTATTGCGATACTATAAGGTCATTACATTTTTTTTTTTCATTTAAGATGCATGGAATCTTAAACTACAGCACCAGAGTAGGTAGAAAAATAAAGCAGAAAGCGTATGGTAAGTTCCCATCTGTGGCCTTGAAAAATTCGGAAGTTAACAGCTACAGATGTGCCCCCCAGACCTCTTCCCCACCGTTTTGAACAGTGTGTTTATAAGTGTACCCAGTGAATTATGCAGTTGAGTTTAAGGAACTGAGAAGTATTATAAATTGTGGATACCTGGGACTCAGCCTTGGTCTCCTGGGTCAGAAGTTTGAGTGAGAATTGGCTCTTTACGGAGGGCGGGTGTTGATGCACAATGCGGTGGGGCAGCTTTGAGAACTGTTCTGCAGGGTGTGTGGTGTCATCTCCATAGGCTGTCTTCTCATGCTCACCCTTCCCACCTTGGCATTCAGATGGCCATCTGAGTTCTGCAACTCAGGTACCACGATGGCGCAAGTTCAAGGACTGAGATTTGCGTCTCTTAATGTCATAGCAGATCGAAGTCGCTCTCTCCTTTCACCTGGGGCAGCCCCTTGTCACCCTTCCATTCCTTGGTATTTTTATTACCTCTCGGTCATTCCTTTCCCATAGTTTGTCAGAATTGGTGTGTGAAATCTCTCTGGCTTTTGAATCCACAAAAGTTCTTCTCTACTTCAGTGTAGTTTAGAAATAGTTGGGAAATAAACCAGGACCCTGGTGTTTCTGACCCCTGGTCCGTGTTTGTTCCCCGGACTCTATTTGAACTGTGTCTCCATTTGTGTGATTTTACAATCAAGCGGCATGTGAGTCATCATCAAACTGTGTGAAACTGTCAGAATACACTGGATGGTGTACATTTCAATTAAACTTTAAAATATGTCAAGGAGTTATACACATTTGGTACTCCTTACATATGAAGTCATGTGTAGCCATGTAGAAATACCACATGTGTGAAATTTCATTGCTTTTTGGCTAAGGAAAGATAAAACCAGTTTGACTCCTGGGGTAGGTAAAACGCCTCTGCTTTGGGTCCTATAGAATGCACAAATGTGTTATGTCCGTGTGGCTGGTCACATAGATCCACTGGAATCTTAATGATCTGTGAGATAAATTGCTCTCATTTTAGAGGTACATCTACATTACAAAACAACAGTGCTTCCCAGGGGCCACGGCAGGGTTGTGCTTTTCAAAGCTCTTGAATCTCATGCTGCTAAAAGCGGCAACCGCATTTCTGTTCCATAGACACACGGATGTAGTATGAAGAAAGAAATAGGAATTATGGAAAACGAACACGTTTGGCTGAATTTGCTTATTCTAAAGCAACGTTGACATTTTTCTAAGAAGTGTTAGTACGTTAGCCGTTAAAAAAAACATGAAAGACATTTAAGCCTTGGAAATTTACCACTTTGGAAGGATTAGTAATTTCAAATCATTGTTTTTAAAACTTAGGAAAAACTCAAGGAAAATGTAGACATCAACCAAGAAATCAATTAGTTTTAAAGTTTAATTTCAAGTATTTAGTTTCAGCTGTCACTCACCAGCTTTATTTGGAAAAGATGGACTTAGTTGCCTTTCCATGGTGCTTCTTAGGTTCTTCTTGGATGAAAGGCTAAGTTTCAGTAAGTTAAAAAACAACAATTTTTCTATATTTTAATAAAATAATTTGTACTAATGTGATAACATGTAAAGTTTCGATTCATGTATACATTATAATGTTTAAGTCAGATCACAGACTTATCTTCTTTATGTTTAAAGGACTCAAAATCCTAGCTTCGTAAAGTAATATTTTTATTATCTGAGAATTTTATTCGATGCATTTGGATTATCTTCACCCTCAACTCTTCCCTCCTCTCTCCGCTCCGTACCCACCAAACTCATGTTTCCCCACTGTGTGTTATCCTCCTGCTCTTGGATTGGAGCTTGCCCTAGAACATGGTTGACTTATCAGGTCACATCACTAAAGAAAACAGACTGTCCCCTCTTAGCAGCTATCAAATGTCATTAGCTCTTCCGCAAACTGTGGGATTTCATTCTAGCCTCAATGCCTCCATGCTGGGATTTTGTCTGGCTGGAGCTGGAGCAAGTCTCATGAACGGCGTCATAATCACGGAGAGTTCGTCTGCACAGCTGGCCTGTTGGGTCTGGACAAATGTCTACGTCTACTCGAAGCTATCCACCACTTCTGACTGCTGCCTCTTAAACAATTTCTCCTTCCCCTTCCCAGGGATCTGTGAGCTTCATGGGGGTGGGGCTGTGATATGCCATGGGGATGAGGACTCCATCTCTAAATGTTGACCAGTTGTCATCTGTAGCCCGAGGAAACGTTCTCGGATGTAGGTAGAGGTCTGTGGAAATAGCAATATGTCATTTAGGTCATAAAATTGTTTTTCCCTTACTCTGGCACATCGAGTCACCGCAGGACTAGGTGCATCCTCTTCCACTGAGGCCAGACAAGGCGGCCTTGTTAGGGGAACAGATTCCACAGGCATGCAACAGATTCAGGGACAGCCTTTGCTTCAGTTGCTGGAAGACTGCATGAAGACCAATGTGTGGGGGTGGGGCTAGGTCCAGAGGAGAAGGGGGGGTTGGAGGGAAGATCTGTGTGAAGAGATGACTGGGGGGGGGGGGAGCTGATATTGGAATGTAAAGTGAATAAATAAATTAATGAAAAAAATTCGTAAGGTTTACAGTTATTATCTTGATGAAGAGTATAAATGCAAAAAGGTAATTTTAAGTAGTAAAAGAAAAAACATAACAAATTAGGATTTTGTAACTATCATCACACATTCAAGTTGGATGTCTTAATATCTGCTGTCTTTATATGTGTCTTAATTGCATATCATCTTATTCTTTGTAACACTGAGAACAAATGAGTGTAGACCAGCTAGCTTTATGGCATTGTTTCTTTTTCTTTCTCTAGGGATGATCTCTTCACTTTTATTAGTATACTTGTCAGCCTTGTTTGTCTCTTTTGTGTTTGGAGAAGCAAAAATAAGATTCACTGGACAAACAGAGTTTTCCGTTAATGAGACAAGTACCACTGTTATTCGTCTTGTCATTGAGCGGATCGGAGAGCCAGCAAACGTTACTGCCATTGTGTCGGTAAGAAATGCCTGCAGCCCTGGTTTTAATCAGTTGCATGTGACACTTTTAACTATTTGGGGTTCTTAGTCTGAGTTTCCTTATGATAAATGATCTGGAGAAGGCGCTCTTGTGTCTAAATCTCTTAGTGATTCAGAGAATGTTCCAGTGTTGCCATGGGTATCTGACAGGTGCATTTTCAAGGCAAAGGCTAATTATCTTAAATCATTTATATGTTTGCTTTCAAACAAAACTATTTTATTTTGGGTAATTCGAATCATAGGATCTTTTTTAGACATTCATTGTAAGATATTTTTAGGTAAAAAAATGTGTTTTTTTTTTTCTGTGATTTGTGTCTTTTAAATATCGCATATATTTCTAAGTTCAGTTAGAGAGTCACTGTTGGAGAAATGAAGTATCCTAAGTCCTTAAGAGTTACGTAGATTATATAAATTCTGAACTATTTTCTGTTTGTGTCTATTTTTACCCAGAAAGCAATGTCATATGGCCAATAAATATATATCTGTATCTTAAAACGTTGGGACAAAAATACTGTGTATGTTTGTTGCTTGTTTATCTGTGCACACATGTGCATATGTGCATACAGGTGCACACATACACTTCTGTGTGCAGAGGCCAGGTCAATGTCAAGTAGCTTCCTCTCTATCACTGTCCGTCTCTTACTGAGCCTGCCACTCACTGGTGGACAAGGGTGCCTCACTAGTTCTCACCAAGGACCCTTTGTACCACCACGCCCACAGCACTGAGTTACAGATGAGTGGTCTGCCACCCCTGGGGAAGGCACTTTATCAACCAACCCAGCTTTTAGATCTCCCAAAGTGATTTTTTTTAAGCAACAGGCTAACTTATTTATAAAATATTGAAAGACTCAAAAAGGAAAACCTACCTATAAAATGAACCCAATATTGTAATTTTGTATATTTTAGTTTCTGCTCAGTTTGACATATATGCATACATTTTGTGAGTTTGTTTCTAATTCTAGTGTACATTGTATTTGACTGCATTTACTCGCTTTTTAGGTTGTTGAATTTTGCTTTCCTTGGGGGGTCATTGTATTCCAAACCCTCCTGCATTGCTTTTCCTTGATGTTGTTTCCAGGTTCTGCTGTCTATAGTGAATGTTATTCTGAAGATCTGTTTATAGATATGGTTATTTCCCTGCATTTTGGGTTTTTAGACTGGACTAACGTGTTTGATGTATGTTTAGTGCATCTTTTCTGAATAATTGAGACTAGACTAACATGTTTGATGTATGTTGAGTGCGTCTTTTCTGAACAATTGACATTGTCCGTAGCGAATTCTCTGAGCAGGTTTCCCATGATTCTCTCAACACTCTCCTACTCATTTTGACTTCTCAAACATTTGAAACTTATTTTATATAAATTAGAACTAGACAACGACGATGAAACTTCCCCAAAATATGTTCTTATTTCTCATTTTTGCTAAGTAAATTTCTCCAGTGGCTAAATTATTAATTTTGAACTCCAGTGAAGATGTCAGTTAGACAATCAACTGTTTCTTTATAAAATTGTCTGCTCTAAGATTATCAGTCTGCCGAGGGCCTTGCTGATAACATTGCATCCACAGGTTAGACCTTAGGGAGGGTGATGATTATTAATACATTGGGACACTAAACACTTGGGCTATTTCGGTCGCTCTGGAGAGTGGAAGTACAGTGGTAGGTTGAAATTTTGTATAGAGGTGTAATTTTTCTAAAGCCACTGGGAAAAGCATAGAACTTCCTCAGTTTGACAGGCTGTTTCCCACCTCTCCTTTGTAAGAGTTTTAGCCATAATTTGTTCTGCTAGGCTGCAGTCTATAACAAATTAAGTAAGAGAGAGAGGAAAAAAATTTAGAATTACTTTTCAATGAAATTCTTAGTTTTTTTTGTGTGCAATTAACCTTGATTCCACTATATTAAGAAATATTTTGTCTGTCATGATTTATTCTTGAGATTTTCCCATGTTTTAAAAACAATTCATTCTTTCCTTCTTTGTTTCTTTGTTTCTTTGTTTCTTTGTTTCTTTCTTTCTTTCTTTCTTTCTTTCTTTCTTTCTTTCTTTCTTTCTTTCTTTCTGTGTGTCTATGGACACACAGGTAGAGGTCTGAGGGCAAGTTACAGAAGCTGATCCTTCCTTCCTCCACGTGAGTCTGAAATGGACCTCAGGTCGTCAACCTTGACTACAAGTACATTTACCCCACATTGCTGGCTCTGTGATATTTCTTCAAAAGATGAGCCTTACCGGTTGCTAATCATTAGTCTTTGGGAATCCTATTGTAAATGCCAGTGCCACTTGATCTGACCCTTTCTCCTGACTGTTCCAATGAGGATCAGTTTTGCTTGCTTATCTCTTTGTTAAATGAGGATGTTCTGTCTCGCACTTGGTAGCTGAACGGAGAAGACACCGGTGACTTTTTTGATACATATGCTGCAGCCTTTATCCCTGCGGGAGGAATGAACAGGACTGTGTACATAGCAGTGTGTGATGACGATCTTCCAGAGCCCGATGAAACTTTCACTTTTCACTTGACATTACAGGTAAGTTCTTCATTCCCTTCAATGCCGAGTTCATAAAATGTTGTAACACTTGAAAATCGTTTAGTTAAGGCAAGGCATGTCTTGCTATGGTTTCTGTCGATCTCTTTGACAGATGTACAGTAGTGTGCTTGAGGGTCTGTTTATAGACTCGTGCTCCTTGCTAGTAGGTACACCACTGAAGAAAATCTCTCTGTCCCCCAGAAGCTGTCAACTGCCTATAGATTCTTAGACAGGGTTTATCTCTTCTTTTAATAATGGAAGACAGAAATTCTGCTGAAAGATTATTCTTCTTATAATATTTAATTTATTAATTTGTTTGTTTTCACTTTAGAAACCCTCAGCAAATGTGAAACTTGGATGGCCCAGGGCTGCTTCTGTGACAATCCTATCAAATGACAATGCCTTCGGAATTATTTCTTTTAGTACGGTATGTCTACAGGGGAGACTGTAATGGTTGCGAGATTCTACTCCATTCAGTTTTCTCTTGCTCTGTTTTTCCTGTTGTTGGCAGTGCTATTCTGTTGTGATTTTAAATAAGGCTGGACACAGACTCCGTAGCTACTCTGCATTCTGTGTATTCACACTTGCATACTGAGGGGGTTCTGACCCTTTCTGACCATTGACTAGTTAGTCACACATTGCCTGGCCTCTCGTGGCAATGTGCTCTTGGGCTCCCCCTTTTACATTTCAAATCCCACTTAAGGAAGTCTAGCCTGTTTTTCAGAAGCTTCTGTTCATTGGACACTCCATTTAGAGTGACTGTGAGATGTGGAAACACATGGGAAGAAAGCCTGCAGTAAACTTAAGATCAATCTGCAGATATGATAGCCCTTCCAATTCAGTTCTCAGACATTCTTATTAATTTATATTTCATGGAGGTTAAAGCTCGACTCATCTCCTGAAATTCCGTTCAGGTGATTTCCTCTCTTTCACCAGGGTCTTGTTCTTCTAGCCCATCCTGTTTTCAGAGGGTTTCATTTTTAAAAACAAACACACGAGACAAGTCTTCCCTGGAGAGAAATGTTTCCAACTCCTTAAGCTAAATTAACTCTTGTCTTCAACACAACTGGATTTGGATACCAAGTAGGAGGCTATAATAATATTTCTGATAGTCTTTGTATTCCGTTGCTAAGCGACATGTAGAAATCTGATGCCACAGTCTCTAGCTTTTGATTCATTTTCCCTTTTCAAACACTCCTGGACTTGTGTGCATTATATGTCACAGTTCTGAAAAGTCATCTTTGAAACAAGGCAAGCTGTAGACAAATGTGGTCTTTATGCTTGAGTTACCTTAATTAAAAGGGATGATTTCCTAACTTAAATTTAGTAAATATTTGGTACCGTGACACTACTGTCATTCAAACATTAGGGATTCTTGAATGAAGAGATTATTACATACATTCTTCTAACTTTCCCACAGCTTCATACCCACTTCCGCCTTACCACTGAACCTCATAGTGGTTTGTTTAAAAGTTGGTTCTCTTCTCTCTGGCCTCCTTTCCCCCGTCTTTCCTCTCTTCTGACATTATGCATCCTACGCTGTGGGGATGAGTCCTAGTCTCTGGGGTTGGTCGCAGTGCTGCTAGGCCTTCTCTAGCAGACTCTACATGAGCTCCATGTCACAGAAGATACTCAATAGCCTGCCTCCATCTCTAGCTTTTTAACAATTGTACTGACAATGAGCATGACATTGGTAGAGTGGTAACAGCCAACAGTATCGAATACTCTGCCTGTAGAAAGAACTCTTGATAATCTAGTCACAAGCGTTTGAGACAACTATCCCAGCCCCATTAATAGATGGTTCTAACATCGCACCTCCAGAGAGGTCCACTACTCTATACATGCCTGCACTCCATGCCTTCCCCCCAACCCCCGTCTTCCTCATCTTCCCTGTGTTTCAGCCACCACCCACAGTGTCCAGGTTCAACATTATAGTTCCCCCTGCTTCTCCTCTTCTGGTTCTGAAAGTCATGAACAACTGTGTGTTTTAAGTGACCTTCTACCTGATGCTGAGGCAGGTGTGCTGAGCCACTAGCTTGCTCTGGATGCTTAGCTTATTCTTATGACCTGGGCTCTGGGAGCACTTTTGTCTATCATCTTTTAGCTGGGTAGCCTTCAAGATTCCTCAGAGCAGACGCTGGTAGGGCTGGGGAAGCCTGTTCGATGCAGGCTTTGTTTTTCTTTACACTGCATTTCTACATTTTAAAAATCATCTATAGTGTATTGATGTTGGGAATACACACTGTAAGAGTACACTGTGAACTGATTTGCTGTGTCATTTAGCTTCTCTAGGGCAGAACTTTTTACCACATCCTCTCTCTTTCTGATTGATCAATGCCTGATTGCCTTTGCTCTTCCCAATAGCCCTCATCAATCTCAGTGATGGAGCCAAGGAGCAGAAATGCATCTGTACCTCTCACTCTCGTCAGGGAAAAAGGCACCTATGGAATGGTCACCGTCACTTTTGATGTAGGTTTACTTTGAAATAATTTTAGATAGTACCATGTAAAGAGTCCATATCACATGACTACAATTTAAAATATTATCAAAATCTTCTGTGTGATAAATAAATAAACTTAAAATTACTTAAAGACAAAGAATCCTGATTTTTATAAACTTCGTGGTTAGTAGAGAAGTGTTTTATTTGCTGCTTGTATGTATTAAGTATACATGAAACTTAATGAAGCATTTCAGACATAGGATAATAATAAACAATAAAATAGATTAATGGCATTAATTATATAACATTTCTGGAATCTTTATGATTCCATAACCATTTTTAAAGGTATACAATTAAGAACACTCACAGTTTACTTAGGTTAATAAACATTACTTGATGTGCTGTCTTCATCCATTTTCTCAGGACATCCGCTAGATGGTCTGAGCAGCAGTTACCTCTGTCATGGAGGCTCATGGATATTGTACAGTGTGTTGTGAATACCACACACTGTAAGGAATCATATTTTATTGCTTCCCACAATGATATGCTGTGAGGTTCACAGTGAAATTTTCAATTTACTTTTCTGTTCTGTAAGGTCTTAAACATGACCTAAAATTTTAGAGTGAAAGTTTTGATACATTCTTATGTTAGTGAATAACTGCAGCATAAGTGGATTCGATATTTGGATTAATATAACACGATGTTACTATGACATAGAAGATATTTATTATACTTACGGATGTCTAGATCAGATGGTGTCTCTTTAACTGTATAAGAACACTAAGTAGGGATCTGGGGATATGGCTCAGTGTGGGAAGCACATGGCATGCAAGCAGGAGGCTCTGCATTTGAGTGCTCATAACCTATGAAAGGTCAGGCGTGAAATCCCAGCACTTCTACAGTGGAGGCCAGAGATGCTCTGGAAGCAAACAGATGAACTCTGTCTGAAACAAGGTGGACGAGAAGGATCGGCACTAAACACGCATGTATACACGCACACAGGCAAGGACCTGCACTAAACACGCATGTATACA
>JADRCH010000005.1:529956-551153 GCA_019843965.1 Rhynchomys soricoides | reverse complement strand
TGAGTGTACAGCCCCACAGTGAGGGGTTTGAGTGTACAGCCCCACAGACCTGTACACGTCTCCATGCTAATTGCCTCCACTGTCTTTAAGCCCACACAAATATTTTACCATTTAAAAAGTTTCAAAACTTGTATTTTCTGAAAAATTTCAAAACTGTTTTTGATTCTTTTCCACCTTTTCATACACAGTGCATAAATAAATAATAAATCTGAAGAGTCTGGGCCATCCCAGGTGCATAGCTCCTATTCTTTACTGCTCTCTTCCATTGCAGCTTCTGTTCTACATTCAGGACAGTGATGATGTTTATGGAGAAATAGCCTTTTTTCCTGTGGAAAGCCAGAAGATTGAAAGCAGCCCGAGTGAGCGATCTTTATCCTTGAGTTTTACAAGACGCGGAGGAAGTAAAGGAGATGTGAAGGTGATTTATTCTGCACTTTATATTCCGGCTGGAGCTGTGGACCCCTTGCGAGCAAAAGATGGCATCTTAAATACCTCCAGGAGAAGCAGCCTCCGTTTCCCAGAACATAACCATCAAGTCACTACAAAACTACCAATAAGGAACGATGCATTCCTCCAGAATGGGGCCCACTTCCTAGTGCAGGTACCATAATGATTAAATAATCTCAACTTTGGTTAAACTACAACAGTCTATGGAAAATAGCTGACAGTTATTTCATTTGTATTTATAATTTAGATTCTATTTGTTATTGGAGACTATTTAGGGATGGTGTAGTTATACACACCTGTAATCCAGAACTCAGGAGACTAAGACAAGAAGACCATGAGTTGTAGGCCAGCCTGGGCTACCAACAGTGTTCCTTAAGAGACAACTCTTTCTCCTATGGCATATTAATCTAAATAAGGGAAGGACTGAGCTGAAATAAATGTTTTAGCCAGGTGATAGTACCGATAACACCAGACATGGAACGCAAGTGAACTATAGTCAGTGATGTAGTAGGGTGACCAAATAGACTGGTGAGCAAGGCCACACAGATGCACCATAGCTGTGGCTTGGCTTGGAAAATAAGACGTGACAGCAGGGTTTATGGAATAAATGTTTCCCACAGCATTTCTTATGGGAGGCAGTTCCTTCATTTGTTTCTTCATTAAGCGTGGATCACATCCCTGGGCCTCCCACTGTGAGGAGCCCCACCTCATACCCGCCCATCTTGCCATCCTTCCTCTTCAACCTCTATCTGCAAACACGGGATTTTATAATTTAAAATGGCTGCACCATTTGGGATAAGATGACATCTTCCACGCATTTGATATTGACTGGATCGTAAATTAGGATAGGACCTCCATTTTTTACGTGCTTGATATTGATTGGATCGTAAATTAGAAAGCAATGAAGGCTGCTTGTCGAACTTTGATGATATAAAGAAATTTGACACAGAATGAGACAATGGGAACTACCCTAAATTTAAAAATCATATCTTGCCGGGCAGTGGTGGTGCACGCCTTTAATCCCAGCACTTGGGAGGCAGAGACAGGCGGATTTCTGAGTTCGAGGCCAGCCTCGTCTACAGAGTGAGTTCCAGGACAGCCAGGGCGATACAGAGAAACCTGTCTTGAAAAAAAAAAAAGAGTTCTGCATTTTTACCTAGGCCTTTGCAAAAGCAATGACATATTCTTTCTAGCAGATAGAAGACACACACTCCAGGTATTTTATTTTATTTACAAGCTGTAAGCCTAGATTGGATAGGTTTTGGGCTGTTTTAACTTATATCCCAGCCATATGCCCCTGGTTCCTTGCTGTTTCTCCTGGCCATGTGCTCATGGTCCATCTCCTCTCATGGTGGCCTCCTCCTCTCCTGGTCTCCTTTCTTCTTTTCCCCTTGGTCTCTCCTGAGACTCAATGAAGTTAAGGCCTACTCAAGCACAACTTGTAGCCTTTTTTATTGACCTGTTAATTTGGGGAACAAGGTTTGCACAACAAAAGATGGTGTTCATGAGAATTCGCTTGTCTTGGGGCAACCAGATCTTGTGGCACAGGATTTAAGTTTGAATCCATAGCTTAGTTTCCTGGGTCATGATGGCTGTCTCCGAGTTCCCCCTTTCTACTGAGGCAGTATTTCACGGGCTGTGGTGGCTCTCTGGAGGTTTTGATCATCGTCCTTTTCTTTGCCCTCCTTGCTCTTAGATGATATCCTCCATTGAAAATTGAGGTCAGCTGTAGTAACTATTGTCTTTCTGTCATCTCTTGGGTAGGAAGTTTTTAACAAACTCTGGGGTTTTCTTAGTTCCCAGTGCTACCCTTTTGGATCATATTTTGCTTTTGCTGTATTAGATTTCTCCTCAAATATATATGTAGAAGGTATGTATGTAATAGACTTCTCGAGGCTTTTGCATGGGTTAAAATGTGAAATCTCATACTCTGTGTGTTTTGTTTGTGAAATAGTGCTAGACTGAAACAGTTTCTTCTTTATAACACAGAAGACAGTCTTTTAGCTTCCAGAGTTGAGGATGAGAAACTTAAAAGGAAGGGAATGATTTATTGTTTAGGTAATTCTGTTAGCCTCTGAAAGCATGTAGTATTCACAACTCCCTGAATGTCATTGGCCTCTATCCAAACTTGCTAACCTAACCGTTCAGGGCAGTTCTTTTCTCTAGAAGACATTTGCCCTTAGCTAAGTATTACACATGGCGTATGCTTTGCCCTGGTAAGTGGTTTGTTTTGAGGCTCCATTGTTCTTCAATATGTAGTGAACACTTTATTTTACAAGTGCGTATCCCCTGGGAGATGTTTGCTGTGCTCCTGACACTGACCTTAATCTTTATTATCGTAATTTTTTGTTTCTTTCATGTGGGGAATTTTGCTGTGATGTTTGACCATGAATAACCCATTCTAATGATTCATAGAGGCATACAGACCCCAGCTCTCCGCTCAACTCTGCATCCTTCTCCTGGGTTTATGGATGCTCTCTGGAGATGACTGGGCCCATGGCAGAGTGTGTGAAGTTGAGTAGAGCAAATGGCTAAGACTAGAGCTTTCTGTAGCAAGAACTGAAAACTAGAACACTGTCATCAAAACACATGTAGGCATATAATTACAAATTTTTAAAAAGTTAAATTATGTCATAACTTGTTTGGTTTTTAAAGTTGTTTTGTTAAATGGGATGCATACAATTTAACTAGTTCATACTTGGGGTAGTTTTCTTCAAATTTCCATTGGGATATAAGATGTTGAATGGTTTAAGGATTTATTTAAAATTGTCCCTTGTGTCTTCTGGATTCCGGGTGTTCTTATTAATACACATTTAAGATTTTTTTTGGTCTCTGGCATCTCAGGGTTCAGTTGACCCTTCTGTGTGCCTTTGGTCTCACATATGCTACAACTGGTATGGAACAAAAATTATTCAAGCAGATTTTAGACGGCAAAATTTCACACTGTTGTTCTTATAGCATCCTGAGCACCTTGGGGATCTTAGAGCATTTAGTGATACAGTGTGACAAAGATTCTAGAGTGTTCAGTGACACCATGTAACAAGGATTGAGGAAGCAGAGGTGTCATTTATATTTGTAGGTGTGTACTGTCCCAGTAGTACATATGTGAAGGCAAAGAATGGTCTCTTATGAATGCAGGGAACACCTTCGTTTGGCAAATGTTTATGGAGCCAGAGCAAACATAGCAGGATGATAAAAGTATCACTATTGATCAGTTCACTGAGTAATCTTTTTCTGTTATCTTTTATTCCTTTGTAGTTTTAAAAAGTACAGTATTAAAATTAATTGTATTCAGCTTTTTTGATAAAAATAGCTGAAATGACTTATTGTTCTTTCTTTGTAGAAGTTTAAAGTAAAAAAATATTGATTTTCTTTCTTTGATGCTTTAGATAATTTTAGCATTTTAGAGGTCCATGAATAGATGGGAATGAATGTGTAACTCACATATGATCCCTTACACACGACAAGTGAATTTTACATCCTTACCTCTAACCAGTGCATACTCTTAACATTTCTTATACATGTATCTGAGTTATCTATTCTTTGTGCTGTTTTGTTAAAACACACACACACACACACACACACGTATATTATGACTATTTGTACATGTGTTCATTTTCTCCAGAAATAAAAGCTATATGCAAATGGTTTTAAATACATATTTGTCTTTACAGTTTATTTATTTTGTAAACTCAGTGTAGTTTACCAAAGAATCAAAGATTGTTTTACTTGGCTTAGTTTGTATATCAGCATTGGACAGAATTTGTAGTCTAATTTCCATTTACTTTTCTTCAAATGAGCACTTACTAAACATGGTTTTCTTCACATCTTTCTCTTGTACATAGTCTTCAACAAAATGCATGACATTTAAATGAGCCATTTACATTGGCCCTTTGAAATCTATGTTGTTTGTCACAAAGTATTCCAGCCATGGGAGAAGAGTCCCAATCCTGTCCATTTCTGGAAAAACCACACAACTCACAATTCTGTACTGTGGTTTCTTAGCAGTGTCATGTCAACATTTCACAGCTTTGCAGAGTTGGAGATCTGAAATGCTTTGTGAAGCTGAAAATCTCATGTGAATTTAAAAGCTCTCTTTTTTATAGTCCTGTAGTGACGAAACAATTGAAAGGATAGATAGCTAAGTCCCACATGTAAGATATTGAAAGTTGCAGTGTGTCGGTGACCTGTATAGAGCTCGTTATCCCGGAGGGATGAATTAACAGTGCTTATTGCACAGCTGCATTTCAGGTCTGTGCTAGTGTATGGGAACATGCTGAAAAGGCACACACCTTGGGATCTCTACAGACACGCTAACAAACAAAAAATATGAGTCATAAAAGAATGAACTAGCGATGTGAAGCTTATATCTAAGTTACAAGCAATGAGACTAGTGCAATTTGCAGCTAAGATTTTTCAAAACTTACTTTAGGGTTCTTACATACTTCAACCTGCCTTCTAGGTAGGGAAGAAAGAATGTTGTAGAAAATGCTTCATCTCAGTCCAAGGCTTCTACCCCACCTTTGATCATTCAGTTCCGGCATAAAGGACAAACAACTTTTATTATTTACAATAAGCCTTAATCAGCAATTGAGCTGGGCAGATATCTACCCACTACGCTGTTACAATGTACCTTCCTATCGCTAACACTGAGTCACTACTTACTGTGTCTCATCTGGGCTGCTCTTAACTCCAATGGCCAGCCCTCGAGGCCTTGCTTTCTTGACTCCCAACCCATGGCCTCTTTCTCCTCTTTCTTCTTTCTTGCTCTTCTTGTGGTCTCCTGTGAACCCAAGGCCGGGAACAACAAGCCCTGCCTATCTCAGTTCTGCCCAACTACAAGCTATAGGCATCTTTATTCACCAATCAGAAATAACTTGGGGTCAAGGTCACATAGTGTCACTTCAGTCTATGAGCAGACTCTCTTATCTCAGGAGCAACCAAGTCCCTCCCCCCTCCCCCCTACTTAGCATTACAATGCGTAGCAACTGACTAAATCGCAACAAAAGAAGGTTAATAGAAAAAGGGTGTTGTGGAGCTGTTAGATGTAGTTTCTTGGGGTGATGCCACTCTTTGTTGTCAAGATACCAGCAATCCAGTTCATAGTAAGCACCAAACATGAATCAGCAGCAGTGAAGTAGTTCAGCAGAAATTGCAAGACTCTGTCAAATCAGCTTGAGTCAGCGGAATTGGCCAGACTAAGCAGAAATACCAGGAGAAGTTCTTTTGCACATCTCTCTCTATAAAGTGAAGATCAGCAAAGACCAGAGAGGATCAGAGAAGCTAAGCGAAGTGCTGAATAGGATAGGAATGCAAGAGCCTCCTCCCACTGTCTGGGAGGTTCTAAACATGATGTTTAAGGGCCTCTCAAATGTCAGTTTTCAGCAAAACATCACATGCCCTCTCATGAGACAGCTTCCAGAAAAACTCCAGAAACTTCCACTTCCAAAAGTGATTGAAGGTAATTGGAGAATCCCAAGAAATCTTCATATGGAAGAGGGGACATTTAGTTGGTTTTTAAGGTTGCATACTTCATATTCTGAGATGATGAAAGAAGGGCCATTCTAGGTGAGGGGATACCATCCTCATCAACTCCTGGGAGATGAATAGTGTGTTATGTGTGGGCTGTACTTCTTAAACATTAGGTTGCTCTGGGTATGCATGGAGTTCCGAATGGTTTTCTTGTAGTGACTTAAGTCTGGCACAGAAGGGGAATAGGTAACTGGTTGGATGTATAGGTCAATGGAAACCAGGCAGAAAATGTGGAGAAAGTTTTTGCATTTGGCTTTTAAAGGGTCAACGTAGTTGGCTGTAGGATGAGGTTGACAGTTGATGATACACAAAAAGGTAATGGCGACAGGACCTGGAGCAGGAGCATGGTTTCTATTTGGATTCATCCTTCTCTAAAATGTCCATGTCACAGTTGTGAGATGCTCACTAGTAACTGGTTACAATGACTTGGAATTTTAGGGAGATGCTCAGACATCTAAAGAGGTAGGGTGAAGTTATCAGGTAATCCAGGGGATCCCACAAAATAATCATACCTAATGATAGGAAAAGGTGAGACTCTGGTGGGCACTTCAGGGTGTGCAAGAGGGACCGCATAGGGACAGGCAGATCCTGAAGTTCTTGTTACTGGTGACCTGTGACCTGCATTTTAAAACTCTCCTTCTTGTTTTTGTTTGTGTGTTATAGTTGGAAACTGTGGTGTTGGTGGACAGATTCCCTCCGATCCCACCAGTAAGTCCCAGATTTGGGGAAATCAGAAATATTTCATTACTGGTTACCCCGGCCATTGCGAATGGAGAGATTGGCTTTCTTAGCAACCTTCCAATCATTTTACATGAACCCAGAGATTCTGCTGCTGATGTGGTAAGCATGCCTTTTTCTATTCATATGTCCTAATGTGTCTGAAGAAGATTTTATTATAGTCTGAAGGCTTTTATATATAGGGATCGCATGTATTTAATAGACTATACTCTATTTAGAATGAATAACTGATTAGCATATGGTTTTTCTATAATTTTTACTACTTGTAAGAGGTTGTGTTTATAGATATATATTTATACACATAAATGTTTAAGTATGTATGCAACAAATATAATAGAAAAAGAGACTATGAACTTGAGAGTTGGGGTGGCGTGGGGTCTACTAGAAACAGCAGCTGGGGTGGCTGAAAGGGGAGAAGGGAGCAAGGGAAGTGATATAATATTATTTTATAGTATTTGGGGGGCTCTGTCTTCTGAACAGTCTGTGTGCTGCCTCAGGTGGGACTGAGGACTCAGAGGTAGCGCTGCATTCTATGGTTGATGCCAGTTGCAATGATGGTAGAGTTGTGAAGTGCTGAGCCTCAGCAGACGGTTATAATTATATGTAATATACATATGTGTGCGCACATATGTTCATGTTACCCTCCCCCCAGCCTAAGCAGACATTGCCACAGCTGAACCCCTCAAGTGTCTCTAGGAATACCCCTGCATTGCTGCACCGCAGTGTAGCAGCTCCGCCCTACGTAGATTTGGTTTAAATTGACTTGAAGTTTATGTCAGAAATGAGGGGAGTTGTTATTGTTCTCAAAGTCTCATATCAAAGTGTCATGACCACTGTTTTCTCCATTTGTTATTAAATTCTGTAAATGAGCAGAGAAAAGTCAGTTTTCAAAATGATTTTGACTTTACATATTTTTTTAAAGTTTACAGTTCCCTTCTAAAAGCCTAAAAAGTGTCTACGTGTTCCCAAGGAATGAGACGCTTTGTTGGTTTACTATGCGAAGCTGTGAATTTACAGTTTCAACTGTTCCAGATCTTAACCACCTCAGGTGGCTGAGGGACAACTGCTTGTTAGTTTTATATACTTATTTATTTTCTGAGGGTTGTCCTTTGTTTACTCGTCTGACTTTCTACTGTTGTTAGCCAGAAGAGCAAAATGGTCAGTATTTTATATTTTTCACTATTCTTTACCTTTTTGATGTTTACCTTTTTATTAAGATAATTCCAAGGTCACATTTTGGGTGGAGTTGATATTGTAGATAAATTTGGTTAGCAAAAACAGTAAAAATTGTATATAAAATTATTGTCCTGCTTCTCCAATGTGTTTATAATGCCACCTGATTGTTTACTTCTTTGTATGGAGAAGACACGGTCAGCTAGTTACATTTGCATGTGCGTGGAGGGCTGGTGTTACTCTTTTCTTCTTTTTCTTTTTAAAATGAGGTGTGTGTCCCCTTGCATCGAGATGGAACTGATGGCCAGGCTACTGTGTACTGGAGTTTGCGGCCTTCTGGCTTTAATTCTAAAGCAGTGACTGTGGATGATATCGGTCCCTTTAACGGCTCTGTTGTGTTTTTATCTGGGCAAAGCGACACGTCGATCAACATTACTGTCAAAGGCGATGACGTACCGGAGTTGAATGAAACTGTAACCCTTTCTCTAGACAGGTAAGAACTCACGCAGGAAATAGCAACTTTTCTGTGTTTGATTGGTGATTTAGTTTTAATCCACTTCTCCCTATGTTAGGAAAACTATGAAGAAGTGCTGTAAAGGCTTTCAGACATTTCTGTTGTCTGCGGCAGGGCTTTTGTCTTTGACGATGAAGGTTATTGTATTTTGTGATCTTTTGCTACCCTGTTTAGCTCTGAGGGAGGGAGCATTCTGTAGAGAGTTTATGGGAAGTAGCTGACAAATTGAAGCATGGTGGGTCCTGTTTTGGTCATGAGGGCGGCTGCAAGCCATCTGGAGCGTTAGTCACACACTCCTGTCTCTTGTCTTTACTTTGAAGAGTGCCAAGGTTAGACCTTTATCAAGTGATTTAAAAGAAAAGATTACTCTTCATTATCTTTACATGACATTTAAATAATAAATAATTTTTATTTCTATAGAATTGAACATTACAAGAATTCATGTGCTATCTTTCAGCCACTGTAATAAGAACTATCCAACATTTCTCTGGATTTACTTCTTCAAATAGCACAGTCTCCGGGCCTCTGTTATGTTTTGCCTAGTTAGTTGTTCAGTTATTAAAGTCAGAAAATACTTTCTAAAGAGAAAATGACATCTGAAGCGTACATGATAGTGATTTTAGAAAGCAAGCCCACAGCTACCTTCCATGACACTGCGGCTGGGGGACAAAGGAAAATTCAGGACTGAATTCCAGGCCTTTTATACCTCAGATGAATGAATCAGTTGAGGCTTAATCCTGCGCTTCTTTTATATCTGATTAGTCGTTCCTATGCATCTCTTTGGGTGAGGGGAGGAGAGGGGTCTCGTCTGGCACTCTCTGTGTAGACCAGGCTGGGCTCAAACTCAGGTCCACCTGCCTCTGTCTCTGGAGTGCTGGGATTAAAGGTGTGCACCATCTCGTCTGGCATAGTTTTTAATGTTATTGTTATATTCTTCTCCTGTTATTTTATCTATTTATAATTATATCCTTAACATAATTGAGGCTATTCTCTATTCCGCAAGTCCAGTCCCACAGAAGACACTAGAAGGCAAACACTGTTTGGCATAATTTTAAAAGTGAATGAACAAAATGTAGACTACAGAGAACATACCTATTGAGAGGCCACTGTTCATTTCTTTCAGAAACACACATTTATATTCTCCTTCAACAAAAGTAAAAACAATAAATCCAAAAAGCCAGCACACAGTCTAAATGATACCGCCATAACATGTTACAGAGTACCTCATGGTTAACTGGTTTACATCATAAAAGCTAGTGAAATTCAATGACATATAAATTTGAAATAGAGTTTTTCATGGACCTTTTAAATAATTTAGGTGTAAACACAATTAAGTCAACGGATAGTTACTAGGGATTCTAAAGTAAATTGAACAGTACTCATAAGCCTGTGGCACTTGATAGAAACCTTGGATGATCTCCTTGGATGATCTCAACTGGATGTTTAAAGAATAATTTAAATTATCCCTCAGTAAACTCAGCAGTTCTTCTTTATAGTCTTTCAAATGTCACATGAACATTAGAAATGAATTAACTCTGATTTTTCAAAGCTCTTCCTTTTCCTGTCCATCCTCACCCTGTGTGTCCCCACCCTGTGTGACAGGCTATACCCACTACTGGGAAGAGCCAGTCACAGGGCTAATTTTGAATATTGTGCTTCTTTTAAAATACAGCATATCAATAGAAATGTGCCCTAACATGTCAGTTCAGTTAGAAACTGGTATGCAGACAAGAATGAACTAAGAATATTCCTGTATCCAAAGAAATGTTTAAATAAATAAATGAGAATGAAATTTATCGTTTGAAAGTGATATTTTCTGGGTCATCCTATAGTTTTGCAGAGTTTTAACTAAACCTCAGCAAAATAATGAATGAACCAATGCCAGTGTGAATATATTGCAACAAAAGAGTGATACTTTATTAGCATGAATTGTACACTTTTCTCTTACGGTCAAACTCAAGTACTTTATATTTAAACTAAATACAAGCAAAAATTGATCTGATATTAAACAATCAAAAGTAGCTTCAATATGATACCTATTAAAAGTACTGTCTTGTTTAACATTTTGCAATTAGAAGCATTTTTGTAATTTTACTTCATAAAAACTAATTATATGTATGTGACTCTTTATAAATGATAAGTTTTATTTATTTTGCTGTGTACCTTCAAGGGTATTTGAAACTGGAATACCGTGGAGATGTGGGAAGCGTTTAGAGTTCCTGACATAAACTGCGGTTAACAGTGAGGGATGTGGGAAGCGTTTAGAGTTCCTGACATAAACTGCGGTTAACAGTGAGGGATGTGGGAAGCGTTTAGATTTCCTGACATAAACTGCGGTTAACAGTGATGATATCTTGTGACTCCTTGAATATATTTCTCTGCAAACATTGAAAGGTACAGAAGTCTCTGCCACAGAGTTTTGATGATTTCAATTCAAATAGCAACTGGCTTTAGATCTGAGGATGGAAATATTTTTTCTCAAACCTCATTAGAGTGAGTCCAGCGGAATGAAATTTGCTCAGCTGCTGTGGCTTCTGGATATGCACAGCACTTGGCAGGCACCTATGTCTTGGAGGGGACCAAGAGAGGAATGTCCTGAATAGGTCTGGACATGCTCGCTGGTCATGGGGTCATCTTCCATAAAAGTGGGCTTGCTAGCATTTGTCAATAGCAGTGAACACGGTATGCACAGTTCCCATAAACTGAAAATCACTCGGGGTAGGTGGCAGAGTAGGCAGTGTGCTTTCTTTAACTTGATTTTATCATTCCACTCTAAGCTTATAGCAGGAAGAATTTAGCAAATGATGTGCTTGCCTCCCCTTCACCCTTCCCACCATTCTTTCTGTGTTAACAGGGTAGAAACAGAAAGATTTGTTGTGTATTTTGGGTAAGTGTGCAGAATAATGCTTTGTTTTGAAGGTTCCGTATTTTGTTCTGTGCATGACGGTTTTCTGATGATGCTGCTGTTCTGCATGATCAGTCTTAAGCAATGCTGCCTGTCCACCTGGCTGTGCATGTCGGTTTGCGATCTCATCCTCTAGTGACAATAGGATTTATATGAACGGCTTGGGACTTGGGGTCCTCAGTTTTGCATCATGAATGTGTTTAAAATATTTAATAAACACTGAAGAACAGTTTGAAGAGTTTTAGATTTTAACGTTCCATAGAGTGTGCATCAGAGAATAATTGTTCTGGTTTAGAGGTGAAATACTTTAATAATCTTGTATTTTGTTTAACAGAGAAAATGACACGTGTGACATTTCTGGGTGTATCTTTGCACTTTCTTCCTTTTGTGTCTCTGTTTTATAGAGATTTTTTTCAGAGTCTGCATCATACATGATAGCATATTTTACAAAGTCTGAAAATAACTTCACTTGTTTAATGTTCACACTGAATTTGCATACTTTACCTCTCATCCAGTTTTCATGTCTCTTAGCTTATGTGGACACTGGCGATTTTAAGGAATAGAAGTGAAGTAGAGTCATTGTCCACAACAAATAATGGCTCTGGTGTTTGGATTACTCCCTCTGTGGCCGCTAGCATGTGCCATGGTGTTGATTGTTTGGTTTCTTAAAGCAAAAGCATATTAGGTCATGTTCCTTCCCACACAGAAACCACAGGCCTGGGTTCATGTGTCTGGATTGCTTGTGGTTTAACTGTGACTTGGAAGTCAGAGCTGACCACATTTTTGTTCTCTAGGAAGTCACCTTTGCATGACTAAGACTACCTCTTAGCTGACTCTAAGTCTCAGCCCACAGATCATTCTAATTATACTCAGGCACAAATACCTGCAATCATAAATCGTTTTATCTATCCATGTCTCTATTTGTCAACAGACACATACACCCATTCACACCCACCCACATGTCCAAACACATGTGCGTGCACACATTCACACAGGTGCGTGCACACATGCACACACATCTCCACATCCACACACATCTATACCCCCCCACAGTGCACATACATACACCTGCACACACACACATGTGTATACACACATGTGTACACACACTCACACACATGTGCACACACACTCACAGACACATATGTGCGTGCAAACACACACATATGCAGATCCACACACAAAACCACCCCCCCACAGTGCACATACATATACCTGCACACACTCACACACATGTATACACACATGTGTACACACACACGTGCACACACACTCCCACACACATATGTGCGTGCAGACAAACACATATGCAGATCCACACACACAACCACACCTCTGCACAGTGCACATACATATACCTGCACACACACTCGCACACATGTGTATACACACACGTGTGTACACACACACATGCACATACACTCCCACACACCCACACACACTCCCACACACATATGTGCGTGCAAACACACACACATGCAGATCCACACACACATCCACACCCCCTCACACGTGCACACACATACACCCCCACACACTCACACGTGTACACACATGTGTACACACACTCATACACACCCACACACACTCCCACACACATGTGCGTGCAAATACACACACACACACACACACACACACGCTTGTTGTTATTGCATATCAGCATCTAAGATCCACTTTATTTCTTTCATTCTATTTTACATTTTCTTTTTTCCGGAAAAATAGTTGCGGTTACAACTGAGACATACAGAAAGTACTTGAAAGACAAAAAGTATTTATAAAAGCCAGATCATAATTGTGTTTACTTATTTAGTTTTGCTCATTTGTGGTTTGTAGTTACCCAGTTAATATATTACTTAATTAACATAACAGTATTTAAGGAGACTTAAAAGAAATTCTCACGTAAGTAAAATATAACATGTGAAGCACGTGTATCAGAGACTCTCAACAGCCAGTTATCAGGTTGTTTCAATGTTTTCTAACTAATTACAAACTACAATTTTCTAAAATGCTAATAAAATATCATAGGATTTGATACTTTTTATGAATGATTTCTATATTATTTGTGTACCTATGAAGTCTAGCCAATGAATTCAGAAATCTTTCAGTAGAAGTGCTAGCAATGAAAAACAGTTTTAATGTAAAGTGATTTTAATACATGTAAATTTGCTTTAAGCTATAACCATGAGTTGCTTTTTTAATTATTTGGAAGAATTGTAAATACTGCTGGTGGGTTTTTTTTTTTAAAGCCTGAAAAAAATCTTAAAAATTTCAGACTAACAGAGTGCATTTCCCCTCTCACTTTCCAGGGTGAGTGTGGAGAGTGACGTCCTGAAATCAGGCTATACTAGCCGAGACTTGATTATTTTGGAAAATGATGACCCCGGAGGCATTTTTGAGTTTTCTTATGATTCTAGAGGACCCTATGTTATAAAAGTAGGTCGGAAACTCCACTCTGGATTCATAACTTCAGAAAAATGTTCTAGAAGAAATTGAACTTCTGTGGCTTTTGTTTTTAAAGGAAGGAGATGCTGTGGAGCTCCGAATCACTCGATCCAGGGGGTTGCTTGTCAAACAGTTCCTCCGCTTTCACGTGGAGCCCAGAGAGAGCAACGAATTCTATGGAAACACGGGGGTGCTGGAATTCACACCAGGAGAACGGGAAGTAGTCATTACTCTACTCACCAGACTGGATGGCACGCCAGAGGTACCCGGGTCGGAACTTCTGCTGTGTCCTTGTGAAAGGTTGACAGTATCAAGATATTGAGAATAGAAATATTTTGAACATTGACAGCAAGACATAAGAAAGAATTAGGTACTCATGTTTAGAAAAATTTAAAAAGAAGCTTGAAAAGCAGAATACAATTCATTCAACTTAGAAGAGTGTCTTCTTGTCCTAAAACAAGAACTAGAAAACCAGAGAGCCTTGGCTTATGCGCTTGGGACTTATGTGGTCAGGGTTCATATGACCAGCTTTCTCTACTTATGGTATGTTTTATCCTGTGTGCTCTATACTCACTGGCCTTACTGGCGTGGTTTGGAGCTAAAGCTTTGCTGTGAAATTATTTTTCAGAAAGAAACTAGTTTGTTTTATAATAAGAGAATCAGATGTACTTCCAATATGTTTATACTGCAGTTCATATGCAGCTTTCAATTTGATTTTATTTTTTATTTTTGCTCATTTAAATGAATGCTCGATCACCAATGAAAAGACCTTGCTTGAATTTTTACTGGCTTAGAATAGTATGGCCATTTCTTTTTAATATATAATGTAAAGTAATATCTCCTATCTTTCAGTGAATGGGCAAATGGTTTTAAAAATTAGGAATAATATCATCTCTCTTGTCTTTTCCATGTCATGTTTGCTCCTAAAAAGTTAAACATAATAACATTGTCAGTCACATACACATCTTATTTGTAATGAGAACATCAACTTTGCATCTTTTTCTAATTCGGCTTGCTCTTTGTAGTTGGATGAGCACTTCTGGGTGGTCCTCAGCAGCCATGGAGCAAGGGAGAGCAAGCTGGGTGGTGCTACACTTGTCAACATAACGATTCTAAAAAATGACAATCCTCACGGGATCATAGAATTTGTTTCCGAGGATTTAACTGAATCAATAAAAGAAAGCAAAGGAGAGGATGTCTATTATGGTAAATTATTCTGTTTGCTACGTTTCATTCTGTTCTCTGAAGAGAATATTGATCTCTTTTCAGCTTAATTTAAAAAATATTTTTATGTATGTGTATATTTGTGTGTGCCTGTGTGAATCTATGTGCATGATATGTCTGCATGGCCCATGGAGGCCCAAAGCTCCCCTGAAGCTAACATTAATAATGGTGAGACACCTGATTGGGTGTTGGACTTGAACCCAGGTCCTCTGGAAGAGCAGTAACTGCTCTTGACCACTGTCCCGTCTCACTATCCCTTAGATCATTTCTTCAGTAACTTTTGTCAGTTTTCCATTCTGCCTCAGATATTGCATGCAACTTGAACACTTCTCGTTTAAAACTCATATAAAGGCTTGCTGATTGCTGTTTTCATATCTTCCTTAGCATTGGGGTGAAGACCTCAGGTTCAGTTTGCTTTTAGCTAATACAGTGTAAACTCAGACACTCAGGAAGGAATTAAGTCAGTCAAATAGAGAGCACACTACAGCTCCGAGTTACTATTGAGAAACTACTGCAGTGCCAGGAGATGAGAATCCTCTGGTTTTGAAGGCATTGTCTGGGTAACAACATAACTTTGCTTGTCAAGTACAGGTTAAGCTTCCAGCAAATGCCTTTTGTGAGTCTGCTTGTAGGACTTTATCATAGTTGTACATAATTGATTATAATTCCATTCCTATGCCAGATGATTCTTAATATCCCGAAGTGCAATGTGAAAGATTGAGCAGGTTAAACACACACACACACACACACACACACACACTCACACACACTCACACACACACTCACACACACTCACACACACTCACACACTCACACACACACTCACACACACACTCACACACACTCACACACACTCACACACACTCACACTCACACACTCACACACACTCACACACACACACACTCACACACACACACACACACACACACACGTACACACGTCAACCTTGCAGTATATGCTAAGCGAGTGTTGACGAAGCGGGGCTTTGATTTCTGCTTATTTTGCTTGTTCACCCTATGTTCCTGTGTCTATCTGCCAGCTGTTTATGGTGTAATACGAACTCGAGGCAACTTTGGTGCTGTTAATGTGTCGTGGGTGGTTAGTCCAGACTTTACTCAAGATGTGTTTCCTGTGCAAGGAACTGTTTCTTTCGGAGACCAAGAATTTTTTAAGAACATCACCGTCTACTCCCTTGTAGATGAAGTAAGTGCTGCTTACACAGTTCTCTGCCTGGCTTGTTGGACGCCTCAGTGGGTCGAATCACCCGTTTTGGTGTTGTTTGCTGGGCTTATCTTTTGTGGTGCTGATGGTCACACATGCAAACGGTCTGCGTTTACAGCTCCTTCATTCCTTTTCATTAAATAATTAAATACCTGGTGATCATTTTGTGCTGGTGCTGTTTAATAGAGGTTTAGCCTGACTGGCAGGTTATACAGCATGGTAGCAGTGCTATTTAGGGGTGTCTCAAAGGCATTTCTAAAGCTCTTACAATTGATACTGCAACGTAGCCCATTCTATACCAACTCCCGTGGATTCAGGGCTGTGGGAGACGAGACGTTTGGCACCTTACCTGCCTTTGGCATTCTGAAGAGGAGCTGTCTTCTGGGTATCTCACACGTGGTGCACTTCAGTAGCAGAACACTAAGCACAGATGTATCAGCCTAGCAGGAAAGATAAATAACTTCGCTAAGGTGGAGAATGGACCTTTCTCAGGACAAAGCAGTGACGCTTGTCCCTTGCCCTCAGAACTGGCTCCCAACAGACAAAACCATCACTTTTTTTTTTCTGTTTTGTTGAGAAGAGACTAAGGCACACCAACAACAAGAAAGAGAAATAGTGTCCATATGGGTATTTAAGAATCAGAGAACAACTATAGGGCATGGAAGTGAGGATGTCTTTGGGTCTCCTCAGAACCTTCCAGAAGGTTTTAAGACAGAGTTGGGGAGCTAGCAGCCCTGTTAGTGCTCTGCTTGGAGGTTTCAATGGTTACATTGTTTTTCTGGTCTGTTTTTTCCTTACAGTTAACTTCTTTTCCATTTTCTTATGGAATAATATAAAGTTCTGTGGTATGGCCAGGTTTTCCTTCCTTAAGTCAAAGCATACATAATTCCATTGTACTTCATCGCCAGCCACAATAACATGGCCGCTTGGAAGAATAACATTGCAATGATTGTAGGGTAATCTGAGTTTTATGGGAAAACTTCTAAAGCCTTCATCTTAGACAGGAAAATGAATATTAGCAGGAATAACTGAGCTTTCAAGAAACAAATAACAGGCATGCATAATGTAATTAGATGCATGATTCACTTGACTTAAAGTATTTACCATTTTGCCAAAGATTCCGGAGGAGGTGGAGGAATTCAGCATTATCCTGCTTAATGCCACTGGAGGAGCACAAACAGGAAACAGGACAACTGCCTCCCTGAGGATCCTAAGAAATGATGACCCCATTTATTTTGCAGGTGGTATTGCTATCTTTGAGTGAGTTTACATCGGTCTTAAATAATATCTATGTTTTAAGACAATTTTATTTGTTGTATATTTTGTCAGCATGTATGCCTGTGTACCACATGTGTGCCTTGTGCCCATGGAGGTCATAGGGAGACAAGGGATCCCTGCAACAGGAGTTAGGATGGCTGTGACCCATCATGTGGGTCTTGGGAATCAAACCTCATTCCTCTGCAAGAGTGACAAGTACTCTAACCTGCTGAGCCATCTCTCTAGCCCCATACATAGGTTTAAGAAGAATTATTAACTTAACATTTTCTGTAGTGTAATCAAGTTATTTAAGTGTAATTTCATGATTCATTTGATAATTGGTGTTCTGGATTGAGTTTAAACATTTTTATTTTTAAGACCTAATGAAAAAATGAAAACAAAAAGGGCAGCTGGCAGCTTTGCTACTTGCTTTTCATCCCCCAGAATGCCTTGCTTTGGGTAGACAAGAGGAATGTGTCTGGGGAATCACTTCCTAACAGAGTCTGATGGACTCGGGGCACGCTGTTCTTTCTAAGGGTGGTCATTTGTTACAGTAGCTGATGCTTAATGGACATATTAATTAAGAATCCTTCCCTTTTGTCACATTACTGCTTTCTTTACACCTGTTCTCTGCTCCTGAAGCATCTTTTAGTTCTGTTTATGAGACTTAATCAAATTTTTCATTCCTTGAAATCTCTTTATAAAAATCTTATACTAAAGATGTATTTAGGTGAAGTTTATGATGTGGTAGGATCTGGAGCCTGTATTTACACCATTTTTAACCTTCAGGTATTATGTAGTAAATAAATTAGTGTGCTTATTTTTTTTCTAACTACCATGATAAAAATGAAACAAGAGATTTCTATTCAAGGAACTTACGCTTAACATGAGGTTTATATTAAGCTGCAGTTGAAAGAAAAAGGAAATCTTACGCTATTTACTGACAGCTTAGTTGCCACAGACACTGGTACTGTTGAGTATTAGGCCAGGAGGGGCGCTGACTTGAGGCACTCACGGGAAGCTTGGATCAGAGGGGAGCAGAGTAAACACCGAGTCCAGGCTTTTCCTGTCCATGGCAGGAGAAACAGGAGTGGTCTGAAAATATGTGCCTGGAGTGGAACAGGCTTATGTATTTCTGTTCTGTGTGCATTTCAGAGCCTTGTGTTGTGAGGGTCCAGGAAGGTGAGACTGCCAACTTTACAGTTCTTAGAAATGGATCTGTTGACGTGGCCTGCACTGTTCAGTATGCTACCGTGGATGGAAGGGCTTCAGGAGGAGAGGGAGACTTTGTTCCTGTTGAGAAAGGAGAAACCCTTGTATTTGAGGTTGGAAGCAGAGAGCAGAGAGTATCTGTTTATGTCAAAGACGATGGAATCCCAGAAACAGATGAACCTTTTTATATAATCCTGTTCAATTCAACAGGTAAACAAATAGTGTTCTGGCTGCTCTGTGGCTCTCTACACTGGGAAGTAGTTGTGCCAGGTCAACCATTGCTATAATTTGTTCATGAGGAAAGACATGTGCTGGCGCTTGCTTCACTGGTGGGATGAAGAAGGTGGTCACTGAACCTTTTTGTGCATTGTAAATTAGATTGCAGTGCGATAAACTGCTGGGAAAATCAACTTATTGGCAGAAAGGCTTTGGCTCATGGTTCCACACCCATCACAGATATTGTTTCCAATCCTGAAATGCAGCACAGCTTGGAAATCAGGAAGCCAATACCAGTGCAAACTCGCCTCGGCCACCTTTCAGCTTTCGTTAGTCCTCACGTTAACACCATTTGTAGGCAATTACCCTTACTGGAATTATGCATTTCCATTAATGGTAACCTTCCTCTGGTCCTCTCAGTGTAGGGTAATCCCGTAGTCTTTCTTTGGCTCTCATGGTCGCAGCAAAGCCACAAGCCTGAGTGTGTCTCATTTGAGTTTGCCCAATGGTTCTTTTTTATTTGATGCAGGTATTTTATCCTTGGTAATAACACCACAGAAGCAGTTCTGTGTTCTTAATATGTCCTTGTCAGGATTTTGGGTTTTCCCGTCCTTATACTTGTTTTGGTTAAATTAACGTGATGACCTACAAGCTGACTTCTTAGTGTTATTAATGTTTTGGCTACTTAAAATGAAATTATGTAGATGTGTTACTACTCAACATTTTTTTTTTCAAATTTTCACTGATATTTATTGGAATAAAATCATAATTTCTATTTAATGATGTGATTGCTTTTATTACCATCACTTAAGTTTATGATTACCTTCATCCAGATTTGGCAAGTGGCAGTCTATTCAGCATGACTTCCTTGTCTTTTGACATGTCCTTCTTATTCTTCAAGCTTTTCTTCACTTCTTGTTTCAGCAAGCTGTTCCAAGCTCACTTGGTAATTTTCCTGCCACAATCCTGAAAGGATCCAGATCTTTTGGAAGCCACGACTTTAAGAAAGTTAATTAATAAATAGAAAATCTGGTCATTTGGTGTGGTTATTGCTATTGAGGTTTTGTTATTTCTAGTGCCTTTTAATGTATGCAGACTGGGAGTATATATGCACACGTGTGGTTACTTCGTGTGTGTATATGTGTGTGTGCTCACCCATTGTTAGGCTTCATCCTCTAGTAGTCTGTTCATGTTTTGTGAGGCAGGGTCTCTTGCTGAACCTCATTCTTGCAATTCAGCTATGCTGACTGGCTCACAAACCCTTTGATACAACTGCCTCTGGTCTTGTAGCTGGGGTTACAGATGCCCTTGGCTTTTACTCAGGGGCTGGAATCTGAATGCAAAACATACTTTTGCACCAAGCTCTTTACCCACTGAGCCATCCCTAAAGCCTTTTGATATCTGTAACTGTATGTTTCTTAAAATTTAAGTGAATTAAAATGAATACATGTTAAGAAGTTTTGTTAAAATAAAAAATTGCTTTTAAAAAAAATGACTTTGACTCTTTCGTGTTTAACTTAGGTGACACGGTAGTTTATGAGTATGGGATAGCTACAGTCATAATTGAAGCCAACGATGACCCAAATGGTGTTTTCTCTCTGGAGCCCATAGACAAAGCGGTGGAAGAAGGAAAGACAAATGCATTTTGGTAAGTGTATTTGGATAAGGAAAGTTAAAATTGGATTCAAGAAAATGAGATCATTAAGTGGGGAAAATGGAAAGACTGTTAATAAGCAGATAGAAATGTAAATGGGATAAATGGTAACTTTATTTATGCTCTGCTGTAAGAGTTTTCATTAAAGA
This sequence comes from Rhynchomys soricoides, assembly GCA_019843965.1. Taxonomy (NCBI): domain Eukaryota; kingdom Metazoa; phylum Chordata; class Mammalia; order Rodentia; family Muridae; genus Rhynchomys; species Rhynchomys soricoides. Next base: position 530,468 of record JADRCH010000005.1, on the reverse strand, counting down.
ACCGCCCATGACAACTGTTTATCTGCTAGACAGAACTCCATCCCTTCGCCCTTCTCCCTCCATGTTCGTTCGTTCGTTCGTTCGTTCTTTCTTTTTTTTTTGTTTTTTGAGACAGGGTTTCTCTGTGTAGCCCTGGCTGTCCTGGAACTCACTCTGTAGACCAGGCTGGCCTTGAACTCAGAAATCCGCCCACCACTGCCTCCCGAGTGCTGGGATTAAAGGCGTGTGCCACCCCTGCCTGGCTCGGCTCTATTTTTTGAAGACTAGAGGACTTCTGTTATTCAGTCTTCAGGAACAATCTTCGTCAAATTGGCAACTTGTGACCCCTTGCACCTAGGATTTTTTCTTCTGAAAGCTGTTGCCCATTACCCTTAAGTTGTGTTTGCACTTGGGCTTAGAATTTGCCATGCTGATTTGCTTCGAAGAAGAGATTCTAAGATTGTTTGTCTTTTTTGTTCTTACTACTTTGTCTTTTCCATGGTCTCTCAGTGAGACAGGCTGGCTAGTTTGTC
>JADRCH010000005.1:478184-529946 GCA_019843965.1 Rhynchomys soricoides | reverse complement strand
TTTGTCTTTTCCATGGTCTCTCAGTGAGACAGGCTGGCTAGTTTGTCTTTTCCATGGTCTCTCAGTGAGACAGGCTGGCTAGTTTGTCTTTTCCATGGTCTCTCAGTGAGACAGGCTGGCTAGTTTGTCTTTTCCATGGTCTCTTAGTGAGACAGGCTGGCTACTTTGTCCTTTCCATGGTCTCTCAGTGAGACAGGCTGGCTAGTTTGGAGATACATTGAAAATGTATACTTTCAAGAGAGCACAGAGAGCCTTTGTTACAGTCATATTCACCACATACATGGTTCATAAAACACTTTCGTTCCATTTTCACGCAGGATTTTACGGCACCGAGGACACTTCGGCAATGTTTCTGTGGCTTGGCAGCTGTTCCAGAATGCTTCTCTGCAGCCTGGGCAAGAGTTCTATGAAACATCAGGGACTGTTAGCTTCACAGACGGAGAAGGAACAAAACCAGTAATTCTCCGTGCTTTCCCAGATAGGATTCCTGAATTCAATGAATTTTATATTCTAAGGCTTGTCAATATTTCAGGTACTGACCTTTTCCATCTCTTATGTTAACACCAAAACTTTATAGATCATAATTAAATAGAATTGTGTATGAAACCCAGTTGCCAGTGAAGTTAAGTGTATTATTGTTATCTGATTTTAATGTCAAAGTACCTTCTTGGTAGAAGTTTTTGTTGTTGGTGTTTTTTTGTTTGCTTGCTTGTTTTTTGTCTTGTTTGTTCTGTTTTTGTAGTGCTGAGAGTCAAACCCTAAGCCTGTGTACATTAGGAAGTGCTCCACCATTGAGGTACACTCTAGCCCTTTTTCTGTTGACCATTTTGAGACATCAGGATGTCTTTGGTGATGTGCAGGTTGGCTTAGAAATATGATCCAGAGAGTTCACTGTTGGTATGCCACCAGTGATGAAATTTTGTTTCATAGTTTGTTGAAATGTGGTCTCACTGTACAGCTCAAGCTGACTTTACATCTGGATCCTACTGCTACATCTCTCTAGAGTGCTGGAGTTAGAGACATGTGACACTGTATCTGACTTGGTTTTACTTGTTTTTTATTCATTGGTCTTAGGTATAGAATCTTGGGTTCTGTGCTAATTATGTGCTCTACCATTTATGCCCTCAGCCAAAAAAATATTTTTTGTATGTTCATTTTATGGTCTTAGAAAGTTCCATTTTATGGACGGAGGCTTCCTCTTTCTCACCGTTTTCCATTTAAGCATAAAATGTTTGTTTGTTTGGTTTTGGTAGGGGCTTGATTGATTATTAATATGAATATTCTAATTGATGTTATTTGATTACATTGCCCCTAAAATGTGGTGAAAACAATATAGTGATGCCATTATTTACTGATAATGAATAAATTATTTAACTAGAAACTTGTCTGTAAAACATACTGCCCCCTTTTTTTCTTAGACTAAAAAATATTTAACTTTTGGCTCTTTAATTATTCTAAATTTTCTCATTACAGGTCTTGGAGGCCAACTAGCAGAAACCAACCTTCAGGTGACAGTCATGATTCCATTCAATGATGATCCATTTGGAATTTTCATCTTAGATCCAGAGTGTCTAGAGAGAGAAGTGGCTGAAGATGTCCTCTCAGAAGACGATATGTCTTATATTACCAACTTCACCATTTTGAGACAACAGGGTGTCTTTGGTGATGTACGGGTTAGCTGGGAAGTACTGTCCAGAGAGTTCACTGCTGGCCTGCCACCAATGATCGACTTTCTGCTGGTAGGAGTTTTTCCAAACACTGTGCCTTTGCAACCACATATGCGACGTCACCACAGTGGGACAGATGTCCTGTACTTCAGTGGACTAGAGGGTGCATTTGGGACTGTCGATTCCAAGTACCAGCTGTCCAAGAATAACACAATTGCCAACTTTACCTTCTCAGCTTGGGTAATGCCTAATGCCAATACAGATGGATTTCTCATAGCAAAGGATGACAGTCATCGCAGCATCTACTATGGGGTAAAAATCCAAACAAATGAAACCCACGTGACCCTTTCCCTTCATTATAAAACTTTTGGATCAAATGTTACATATATTGCCAAGAGCACTGTCATGAAATATTTAGAGGAAGGTGTGTGGCTTCATGTTTTAATCATCTTAGATGATGGCATAATTGAATTCTATTTGGATGGAAATGCAATGCCCAGAGGCATAAAGAGTCTGAAAGGAGAAGCTATTACTGACGGTGAGTGTCTGCATTGCAGCTAGCACACTGAGTAGGAAAGATTCTCAACTCCTTAGTTAAAAAGTTTAATTCTTTAAAAAGAAAGAGCTAGCAAACGTTTTGAAACTTGGCTTTATGTTTTCTCTAGTAAAGCTATGTGCCTACCAAGACCAAAGTACCGTTAGGTTGAGTGTTTCAGAAATGAAGGGTGCAGTCTTTAGCCTGGGGAAATCAGAAACAGGCTCTAGGCCAGAGATGTACAAGCAGACCACTACGAAACTGTGGGAAGAAAAGAAACCATAGGAATGTTGTTTGTCTCTAGTTAGTGATCAGGAAGGAACTGCTTCTGTACAGGAATGAACAAAGGTCTGGAACTGTGAAAATGCTCATTGTAGCTGGGAAACTCTTTCTCCTTCAGTGTGTCTGGAGGCAAAGGGTAATGGAAAAATGACAGAAGAGCCGTCAAGAGAAAATATTAAGTACAAATGATTACAGGCATTATATTATCAGCAGGTGAACCAATGAATTCTGTGCCTTGCTTTGAAGGGATAATCTTTGTTGGCCTTCAGCCAAATCACATGCCCTCTCTTAGGATATCTCACTGTGGACTGTATGTATTTAGGAGTCTAAGGCAGGAGGATCATAAACAACAAGCCAACCTACAAAACAACCCCAAATTTAGCAAGTTGCTGGCTAGAAGCAATAATGAGATCCTGTCATAAAACACCAAAAACCAAAATCAAAAACAAACCAACTGAACTATAAATTGACAAAATCCTAAAAAGCACTGTGATGGTGTCGTGATAGATAGCTGGGCTGTATACTGTTACTGTCTTTAAAAGTGCTGATGCTTGAATGTAGTGTTTCTAGGAACTACTGGTTTCTACGTTCAGTTGGGTTTTGGACAAAATGATATATTTGGCTTGTAGAAACCACGACTCCCTTAGAATCACCACTTTAGTTAACTCAAAATGAATTTTTAACAGATAGAGCTTTCAAGTTCTCTATGAATAGTAATCTGTAGTTTTAAAATTGGAGCAGAACCAACCCTTTCCATTTTTAGTTCAGTAAGTAATTTTAAAGTGTCAAAGACACATATATACTCAACTAAATATACAACGCAGAAATACACAGGGGTAGATAGATATATGTCTAAATGTGTTTATTTATTTTTCTGTCCATAAATGATTTTGACAGACTGATATAAATTACTTATAAGTAACCATCATTTAAATATGAAGGCAGAACCTGTAGTGTAAGATCACAAAATCTGGCAATTATTGTGCAGATTCTTTTGGTCATTGTAGAAGATAATGTTTATTCGATCACTCTTTAGTTATGCCCAAATTTTCCTTATCAAGCATATATATCAGAGAAGACATCTTGCTTTCTGAAGCACACTTATAGGTTGTGATAGGAGATAGTGGCTGTCGTGGCATCTGAATGCACATCTGATTTCAGGTCCTGGGATACTGAGAATTGGGGCAGGGATGGATGGCGGTGACAGATTCACAGGTTGGATGCAGGATGTGAGGACCTATGATTGCAAACTGACTGCTGAAGAGATTTACGAACTTCATGCCATGCCTGCAAGGAATGATTTACACCCCATTTCTGGGTATCTGGAGTTCAGACAAGGAGAAACTAACAAGTCATTCATTGTTGCTGCAAGAGATGACAGTGAAGAGGAAGGAGAAGAATTATTCTTTCTTAAACTTGTCTCTGTGTATGGCGGGGCTCAGATTTCTGAGGAGAATACTACAGCTCGGCTAAGAATACAGAAAAGTGACAACGCCAATGGCCTGTTTGGCTTCACTGGCACTTGTACACCAGAGGTAAGTAGGGAGCTTGGAGAATTTCAAGGTAAATTATTCATTGTAGGTGGATTTGTCTAGGGTTGAACTAGCTCTTGAAGTATGTAGGAGCCATGTTTGCACATACAAATCTCAGCCCCTGTTCCTGGGAGATTGCAGCTTGAGTCCCCTTATTGAGGCGAGAGAAACAATAACAAAAAAGCAAGTAACTCTTAATAATTGAGCTTTAAAGTTAATCACTCTAAAGAATGAGTAATTATGCACCACTTTATATTTTGGATACCTTATATGCATATAAGTTAATTCATATTGGAAACCTGTATGAATAATTAAAAATGAAACTTTATTTCAATATTCCTTTGTTTTCTAGGGGGAACATTTTACAGGGTTCTCCTGACTTGGTTGTAATTGCTTCTTACCAGCATTCTTGGCTGGCTCAATTCATTAGGCTGGTGTACCAACCTTATCACTTCTTCCTAAGCTTTCAAGGACATGTGATCATCTCTCTTGATTAGTAATAGGAGATCTCAGGAATCTGCCTCCCAGGTGCTGTGCATGACAGCAAATGCTCCGTGTCCAGAAAAAGCTGCCAAGAACCAAGAGAGCCGTCTGCTCTGCAACTTGATGCCAGGAGAGCTGGATGAACATATATGTGAATTAGATAATTAAGCAAATTAAGGATGACTAGAACTTGAAAAAAATTACCTGTGTCACAGAGCTCATTGTAGCTTCAATTGGGACACCTAGATCTCTGGAATTTTATGTGGCCCCTTTAGTTTATCTGGCAATCACAAGACTAGAGAGCTTCAGCTTTTTTGTTTGTTTGTTTTTGTAAACTTGAGAAATATCACATATGTTGATAATGATTTTAAATTGCTCTCCAGCTCCACTCTGCTGAAGTCTGTACTCACACATGCACGTGCATGTATGCATGTACTTGTGCACTTAAATGAATGTGGTGGGGGCTGTGACAATAGCTCAGTGGTTAGAATGCTTGCCCTTGTCCGTGTGAGGTCTCAAAACCCATGGAAAACTAGGTAGGTATGGTTGCCACCAGAAATCCAGGACTCAGGAGGCAGATGACTGGATGCCTAGGGCAAGCTAAAGCAGCAGCCGTCTGTGAGCCCCGGGCTCTGCAAGCTACCCTGTCACAACAGATTAAGTGGAGAGCTATTGCAGTAGAGACCCAACATGAGCTTCAGGCCTTCGCGTGCATGCATAGCAGTGTGGCCACACGTCATATACACATTACATCTCCACACATACTCCACATGTGCATGAACACACACACTCACTTGCACATGCATATACACGCACAGACAGGCCTGAAAGCCGTGGTGGGTAAGTGAAGAAAGGCTAAGACACAACTTTGAATCATGAGCAGAATTAGTTGCTGATCTCGTGAACCACCATCTTTTTCTTAGGAAAAAATGGTTGACAAGTATTGTTTAGGCAGACTTTGGAATTTGGCACCTATTTTCACAAAATAAGCTCTTGATTCTGAGAACACAGAGAGTCATAAACACATTGGCTACAACAGGAGCTGTGAGCTCAGCTGTTTTCTATTAAGCCAGATTAGAAAGACGAAACTTGAAAATACTGCTTTGTGTTACTGCTGGTCCTTGTTTTAGAATATATAGTTATTACTCAAAATATGCGTTGTTTATGCTGACAGGCAGGCTTATGGTTGCACTGCAGTTAGTTATTAGTTATTGCTTATTTCACTGTTGCATTTGAAGTGTGCTGGAGAACTCTAGACTTCACAAATGTACGCTGAAACGATTTACACTTCTCAGGGATTTTATGAATGTGCAGGTTCCACAAATAAAAAGATTGGGAAAGTCTTTATCTACCCTCTGCCTCTCAGGACCTTGAATTTAATAGCTACTTGGTTTATTTTCAGAAATATTGAAAGTCACCAGAATTATTTTGATTTTTTTCTCACTTGGGTTTTGCCTTTATTATTTTGTAACATTTCCCTTTGTCATGTATTCATTAGCATGACACTGGATTACTAAGGGCATTTTCAAGCATCTATATAATATACTCTGAACAATGAAGCTCCCGTATTTCCTTCCTTCCCCCTCGCATCCCTTGCAGAGCAAATTTAGATCTAATTCTGTACCCGAGAAGCCACTGTGCTTGATTAGGTGTGGAGTTAGGATTATCGCCTTTTGAATGTAGAAAATTCAGGGGGACATATCCCCTTTGTAAATCTTTCTGTCTATGCTTTAGTAGTTTGCAATAGTCATATGAATGTATTTTGGTACATATGAAGTGATATAATATTTCATAGCTGGAAGATCACTCAGTTAATGCACAAAGATCTTAAGACGGCATGCTTCATGACACACTTTCAGGATTTATGCTTGGCTCTCTCATCTCCTGTCTTTTTTCTTGTGATACTCTTCATGTGGATGTAGACAAAAATCTCTCCCAGATCCAGTTAGTTTTTCCTTAATCTGCCTTGCCTGCTTGCTCTTGGTACTGTGTGGAGAGTCAATGCCTCATATACCCCTACCATTAGTTTTACCTTCTCCAGGAAGATTCTGATGACACATCAACAACTCAATAGCAAGCAAGCAAGCAAGCAAGCAAACAACACACAGAAAACCCAAATTCCTTCAATTTGCAATGCTGCTAATCCTAAAGATATTGACTATTTTCAAAAATCCTGCATTTGGTAGCAATTCTTTATAATTAAAAAAATTAGGTTTTTGTAGTTAGATTGAGCAAGATTATGAGTATAATATATATGTATCACATAAACTAAATGCATGATTTTTATACCTTATTTTATTTATCTTTTAAAATTATCTTTAATCTTTTCTTTACATTCTAGTTGTTTTCCCCCTCCTGGTCCGCCCTCCAACAGTTCCTCATCCCATTTCTCTTCCCCCTTCTCCAAGAGGATGTTCCCACCCCCCGCCCCCACCTCACCAGACCTCCCCACTCCCTGGGGCCTCAAGTTTCTCAAGGGCTAGGTGCATCTTCTCTCACTGAAGCCAGACCAGGCAGTCCTCTGCTGTAATGTGTTGGGGGCCTCCTGTCAGCTGGTGTGTGCTGCCTGGTTGGTGTCTCAGTGTCTGAGAGATCTCAGGGGTCCAGGTTAGCTGAGACTGCTGGTCTTCCTATGGGGTCGTCCTCTTCCTCAGTGTATTTCAGCCTTGCCCTGATTCAACCTCAGGGGTCCTGGGCTTCAGTTCATTGGTTGGGTGTAAGTATGTCTGTCTCAGTCAGCTGCTTGTTGGGCCTGTTGGGGGGGCAGCCATGCTAGGCTCCTGTCTGTAAGCACACCATAGCATCAGTAACAGTGTCAGGCCTAGGAGCCTCCCCTTGAGCTGGATCCCAAGTCGGGCCTGTCACTGGACCTCCTTTTCCCCAGGCTCTTCTCCATTTTTGTCCCTGCCGTTCTTTCAGACAAGAACAATTCTGGGTCAGAGTTTTTGATTGTGGGATGGCAACCCCATCCCTGTTTCTTCTTTACCCAGGCGTACTATGTTCCAGAAAATCGCAGGTGTTTACTAACTTATGATAGAGTCAATACATGTATTGGTGGATCGGAGCTCTGATGATGTGTATCAAATGCTTGTTTGGAGCGCAGGCAGGATCTTTATTGAGTAGATGATGGTTGATCTGGTTAGCTCCAGCACAATACCCACCCATGTCATCATGTGCCTTCTCCATGCTTGTTATAGCTCACTACAATTTCTGTTACTTTTTCTTTAGCTCACATCATTATAAAATCAGGTACTCCATGTAATCAACTGATGATATTCCTGTTTCACAATAGTTCATAGAACTTGTGATACTCACATCTGATAACGAATCCTTTGATTTATGCTCTTATACACTTGGCCTAAGAATCAATATAAAAACGGCAGATGAAGATCATCGTAGAAAAAAAGACTACTGTGTTCGCTTAACTGTTTTAAGTGTCTACTGTATTATAAGACTAAATTCCTTTAGAATTGTACCAGTATGGTACAATTCCTCACAATTCATTACCCAAACATGAAACAGAATAAAAACCCAAGGTGGATTTATAATTTTTTAGTTTTAGTTTTCTGTTTCAACTAAAAAGTCTGTTTTACATTTCACACAACTGCTGTTTATGAGCAAACAGACTTAAAACTCCGCTTATTGATTACTCCTACTGCTGATCTTCCATTGAACTTCCATTGATCTTCCATATGAGTATTTGGCAAAATGCTGGCGAAGAGCGTAGCACTGTAGAGATGGCCCTGTGATTAAGAACACGTACTGCTCTTGCAGAAGACCTGACTTTCATTCACAGCATCCATATTGGGCAAATTACAACTGCCCAGAATTCCAGTCCCAGGGACATCCAGCACCCTTTCTTGCCTCCAAGGCACCTGCACTTCTGTTCACATGCCTTTACACTTATACATACGTGTAATTAAGATGAATAAAACATTGAAATCAAGAGAGGATCTGCAGTATTGAGAAGCACAGTTTCTAGTGTGAGACTGAGTAAAGGTGGCTTCAAAGATTACAGTGGATCCATTCACTGGCCTCAATGTTTGTGTCAAGACTCTAAAGTCATTTTAGATAAATATGATAATTAGGTAAACCTTAATTTTTTAATTTTTATTTTATTTACATTTCAAATGTTATCTCTTTTCCCAGTTTCTCCTCTGCAAACTCCCTATCCTATCCCCCCTACCCTGCTTCTATGAGGGTGCTCCCCCACTCACCTACCCACTCCCATCTCCCCTCCCTAGCGGTCCTCTACACTGGGGCATCAGGCCTTCACAGAACCAAGGGCATCCCCTCCCATTGATGCCAGATAAGGTCTCTTGAGCTCCTTCAGTCCTTCCTCTACCTCCTCCATTGGGGTCCCTGTGTTCAGTTTGATGGTTGGCTGTGAGCATCTGCATCTGTATTGGTCAGGATCTGGCAGAGCCTCTCAGGAGACAGTTATATCAAGCTCATGTCAGCAAGCACTTCTTGCAATAGTGTCTGGGTTTGGTGTCTGTATATGGGATGGATCCCCAGGTGGGGCAGTCTCTGGATGGCCTTCCCCTCGGTCTCTGCTCCACTCTGTGTCCCTGTATTTCCTTTAGACAGGAGCAATTCTGGGTTAAAATGTTAGAGATGGGTGGATGGCCCCATCCATCAACTGGGGACTGTGTCCAACCTCTGGATATGGTCTGGACAGGTTCTCTCTACCCTTTTTGGGGTATTTTAGCTAATGCCATCGCCTTGGGGTCCTGGGAGGCTCTTGCTTTCCTGGTATCTAGGACTTTCTGGTTGCTAACCCCAGCTCCCCATCCCCCATTGCTACACACCTCTCTTCAATTTCCTGACCTTCTACATCTCCCCAGTCTCCTCCCATACCTGATTCTACTCCTCTTGTTCCCCTTCCTCTCTTCTCTTCCTCCCGAATCCCCCCCACCCTCTACTTCCATTGATTATTTTGTTCTGTCTTCTAAGTAGGACTGAAGCACCCACTCTTTGGTCTTCCTTCCTCTTGAGCTTCATATGGTCTGTGAGTTGTATCATGGGTATTCCACATTCTTTGTCTGATACTCACTTATCAGTGAGAACATACCATGTGTCATCTTTTGTGACTGAGTTACCTCACTCAGGATGATATTTTCCAGATTCATGCATGTGCATGCAAATTTCATGAAGTCATTGTTTTTAATTGCTGAGTAATTTTCCATTGTGTAAATGTACCACATTTTCTGTATCCATTCCTCTGTTGAGGAACATCTGGGTTCTTTCCAGCTTCTGGCTATTATAAATTTGGCTGATAAGAACATAGTGGAGCAAGTGTCCTTATTACATGTTGGAGCATCTTCTGGATATACGACCAGGAGTGGTATATCTGGGTCCTCAGGTAGTACTATCTCCAATTTTCTGAGGAACCTCCAGACTGATTTCCAGAGTGGTTGTAACATCTTACAATCCCACCAGCAATGGAGGAGTGTTCCTCTTTCTCCACATCCTCACCAGCATCTGCTGTCACCTGAGTATTTTATCTTAGCCATTCTGACTTGTGTGAGGTGGAATCTCAGGGTTGTTTTGCTTTGCATTTCCCTGATGACTAAGGATGGTGAACATTTCTTTAGGTGCTTCTCAGCCATTTGAGTTTCCTCAGTTGAGAGTTCTCTGTTTAGTTCTGTTTCCCATTTTTGATAGGGTTACTTGGTTCTCTGAAGTCAAACTTCTTGAGTTCTTTGTATATATTGGATTTTAACCCTCTATCGGATGTAGGATTAGTAAACATCTTTTCCCAATCTGTTGGTTGCCTTTTCGTTCTATTGACTGTGTCCTTTGTATGGTTATAATTCCTTTACAATTTGTATCCCTTTGACCTCCTTTTGTTGTCTAATTGCTCTAGCTAGAACTTCAAGTACTATATTGAATAGATAGGGAGAGAGTGGGCAGCCTTGTCTAGTCCCTGAGTTTAGTGAAAATGCTTTAAGTTTCTCCCCATTTAGTTTGATGTTGGCTACTGGTTTGCTGTATATTGCTTTTACTGTTTAGGTATGGTCCTTGGCTTCCTGATCTTTCCAAGACTTTTATCATGAAGAGATGTTGAATTTTGTCAAATGCTTTTTCAGCATCTAAGGAAATGACTATGTGGTTTTTTTCCTTTGAGTTTGTTTATGTACTGAATTATATTGATGGATTTCCAGGATTGAGCCATCCCTGCATCCCTGGGATAAAGCCTACTTGATCATGGTGAATGATCGTTTTGATGTGTTCTTGGATTCTGTTCAGGAGAATTTTATCGAGTATTTTTGCATCGATATTCATAAGGGAAATTGATCTGAAGTTTTCTTTTTTGTTGGGTCTTTGTGAGGTTTTGGTATCAGTGTAACTGTGGCCTCATAGAATGAATTGGGTAGTGTTCCTTCTGTTTCTATTTTGTGGAATAGCTTGAAGAGTATTGGTATTAGGTCTTCTTTGAAGGTCTGATAGATTTCTGAATAGAACCCATCTGGTCCTGGGCTTTTTTTCGTTGGGAGACTTTTAATGACTGCTTCTATTTCTTTAGGGGTTATGGGACTGTTTACATGGTTTATCTGATCCTGACTTAACTTTGGTATTTGGTATCTGTCTAGAAAATTGCCAATTTCATCCAGATTTTCCAATTTTGTTGAGTATAGGCTTTTGTAGTAGGATCTGATGATTTTTTGAATTTCCTCAAAATCTGTTGTTATATCTCCCTTTTCATTTCTGATTTTGTTAATTTGGACACTGCCTCTGTGCCCTCTGGTTAGTCTTGCTAAGGGTTTATCTATCTTGTTGATTTTCTCAAAGAACCAGCTCCTGGTTTTGTTGATTCTTTGTATAGTTCTTTTTGTTTCTACTTGGTTGATTTCAGCCTGAGATTCATTATTTCTTGCCTTCTACTTCTCTTGAGTGTGTTAGCTTCTTTTTGTTCTAGAGCTTTCAGGTGTGTTGTTAAACTGCCAGTGTATGCTTACTCCAGTTTCTTTTTAGAGGTACTCAGAGCTATGAGTTTTCCTCTTAACACTGCTTTCATTGTGTCCCATAAGTTTGGATATGTTATACTTTCTTTTTCATTAAATTCTATGAAGTCTTCTATTTCTTTCTTTATTTCTTCCTTGATTAAGTTAACCCTGAGTAGGGCGTTGTTCAGCTTCCATGTGTATGTGGGCTTTCTGTTGTTTTTGTTGCCATTGAAGACCAGCCTTTTTCCATAGTGATCTGATAGGAGGCATGGGACTATTTCAATCTTCTTATATAGGTTGAGGTTTGTTTTGTGACCAATTATATGATCAATTTTGGAGAATGTACCATGAGGTGCTTAGACGAAGGCATATTCTTTTGAATTAGGATGAAATGTTCTATAGATATCGTTTAGATCCATTTGGCCCATAACTTCTGTTAGTTTCACTGTGTCTCTGTTTAGTTTGTGGTTCTAAGATTTGTCCATTGCTGAGAGTGGGGTGTTGGAGTCTCCCATTATTATTGTGTAAGGTGCAATGTGTGCTTTGAGCTTTAATGAATGTGGGAGCCCTTGCATTCAGGGCATAGATGTTCAGAATTGCGAGTTCTTCTTGGTAGATTTTTTCCTTTGATGAGGATGAAGTGTCCTTCCTTATCTTTTTTGATGACTTCTGGTTGAAAGTTGTTTTTATCAGATAGTAGAATGGCTACGTCTGCCTGTTTCTTGGGACCATTTGTCTGGACAATTGTTTTCCAGCCCTTTACTCTGAGGTAATGTTTGTCTTTAACACTGAGGTGTCTTTAATACTGAGGTCCTGTATGCAGCAAAATGCTGGGTCCTGCTTATGGATGGAGCCCTGTGTCACAGGATCAGCTCCCTGGCCTTAGAAGGAAACCAGAAGGCCGCTCCTCAATCCCTGTGTCCTGGAGGTTCTGGGCAGATCCCTCTGAGTGGAGGTACTGGCCTTATCTTCTGATTACAGGCTTGTCCACACTCCTGGGAGGGTAGCTCACCCCCTGAGCTATTTGGGTGTGGAACTGCATGGCACAGACTACAGGTGTAAACCAGAAGGCTCCTGCCCCAGGCTGTTCCTTTGTCTCAATGTCCTGCAGATTCTGGGTATATCCTGATGGGCAGTGGCACTGTCTTACCTCCACTCACTGGCTTGTCCACACACCCTGGATGCTTGCCTTCTCCCTGCACTATTTGGTTATGGAGCTCTGTGGCACAGACTGGGGTCCCCAGCCACAGAAGAACACTGGAAAGCTGCTGTCCCAGGCTGTTTGTTGGTTCTTGTGTCCTGGAGGTTCTGGGCAGGTCCCTCTGAAAAGTGGTACAGGCCTTTCCCCTGATCACAGGCTTGTCCACATTCCTGGGAGGGTAGCTCCCTCCCCACGCTATTTGGGTATGAAGCTGCATGGCACAGACCACAGGCATCTTGTTATTGTTTTATTTTGTTTTCATTTATTATTTGAAAAGTCAATATAATATACTTTTGGTCATATTCTTTCCCTTCGCGTTTGTTTGCCCAGATTCTATACTCTACCTATCCAACATCATGTTCTTTCTCTGACAAAAAATACTAAATGAAAACATAATTTGGAGGACCAATTGGAGCAAATCAATTGTCATTGTGTTGGAAGTTAAAATACATAGGAATCCTGCTTTTTAATATGTACATACGTCTCCATAATCCTGACTTTTAATATGTACATATTTCTTCTTTATAAATTGGGGCATTCTGTATTACTAGAATCTATGTATGGTGTTTGTTTAATTTCCATCCAAGTCCAGCGATAATTATAATCTGTTTAAGAAGGGTCCAGAAGGAGCTGATGAACACACAGTAAAGGGGCTCAGAACAATGACCCTGGACCACTCTCTTCCCATCACATCCTGCCAGTGTGCAGATGCCAAGCAGAGTACCTAGAGGAAATCACACAGGGGTCATACTGTGCACTTGGATCTTTTTTGATGTTTCGTCTTCTCTTCAGCCCTTAAGGTTGGAGGGCCTCAGCTATGGAACAATCAGTTCTGTTGTAGCATGCTGGAAGACTTTCTGGAAGCCATCACAGTCACCAGGTCAGGTAGTGAGAACACTGAGCCTGTTAGACAGTAGCAGGAGATACTAACGCAACGAACGCTATCACAGCTGCTTAAGAAGCAAGGTGGAGACCAACAAACACTGTACACAGTAAACATTTAAGGTATCCTAAAGACAAATGTGCTGTGGCGCACTGTCTTGCAAAGAAACTCAAGTTTACCTTTAAGTTTACAGATTAATCGGTATTCTGAAGTGATGCAAGGATAGTTATTTAAAATCAGAAGAAAAACTGTAACACTAGAAATAAAGTGTGACTCACACTAGGCTCACAACCAAAAATATAAGAGTTCGGCTTCCAGCATCCACGGCTGTCTCTCCAGCCACACACACACACACACACACACACACAGTGTGACTCACAGCATGAATGCTAGACTGAGGTCTCTGGTAGATGTTTGAGGTGTGTGCATATTTTTCTGTTGCTTGTTTTAAGTGGGAATAGTTTCCTGTGCCCACCATGTACCTTGTTAATGAACTCACATGTATAACCAAATGCAAACTTCAGTGTGTATAAGTTATTTTAATGAATGGCTTTATTTTTTTATTGCAAATCATTTTTCCATACAATGTATTCTGATCATGGTTCCCCTCCTCCAACCTTCTTACTCACCCTAGTCTATGCCTTCCTCACTCTATTCAGAGAACAGGCAAATAGACAAATAAAAACCAAACAAACCAGAATGAAAAATGAAGCAAGAAAAAAAAAAAAACATAAGAAATACATACACACAGAGACACCCAGACACTCAAAAGCAAAAACCATAAAAACAAAATCTGAACTCGTAATACAGGAATAAAAGATCAACAGATAAAAAATACCCAAACAAAGCAATATGAGACAAAGCTCTAGAAAAATACCATTGAGTTTGTTTTGTGTGGGCCATCTGCTACTGGGCATGGAGCCTGCCCTTAAGTGTGCTTTGTATACCCAATAAGACTCCATTAGAGAAAACTAATTTTTCCTTTGTGAGCAGTCTGCCAGTTGGAGAGAGATGAGGGGGAACTCATGTCTACTTCCTTCTCTCAACACATTGAAACAATGTCATGACATCAAAACTATTTTGTCTGGTGTAATTGGATGTGCTTAGTTCCCTTTTGTCTGAACTCACTACTTGCCTTGTCTCAGCCTGTCTTGATACATCATGTATCAAATTTTATGTATAGAGAGTTCTTGTATATGGCCTTTGATATCATTTATCTCTTTACTTCCAAGTTTATTAGATCAATCCTGGCCTCTCTAGAATTGTTATTTCATTCCATAGCTGTCAATTTGAAACACTTTGATGTTTTAATAGCCAATTAAGTCAATATATATTTAGAACACATCGCTAATTCTTATAAAAATTCCTTGACAATTTGATAAGGAAGAGCCATAGATGAGCCTGCTTGAAATGCTACTTCCTCTCTATTGCTCTAATCAGAGGTGCCTGAGAAGGACTGAGAGGCAGGGCTATAAACAGCTTATTGGACAATTCATCTTAAGGTGGAGAAAGAAATGGCTCGAAGTGTGAAGGTATACATACTTTTGAGCAACACTACTGGGATAGCTTAATTACTAGGAAATTAGAAGAATCAAGAGGACTAGAAGTAAGGTTGTTTGAGGAAGAATCATGCAAATCAAAATTTAGTTGAAGAAAGACTTCCTCAAGTGATTTTCAGCAATCAGGAAGCCAACCTGAGACATCCTTGCGTATTTGCCAGATTCTCTTCTGCCACCTCAGTGCTGTCATTAACAACAGCAGACTGGCGGCTCTATATGGATACAGTAGCGCACGTTTCACGGTTCTAAGACTCATCTACAAACTAATGTATCTCAGGCAACAAACAGTGGCCAACGTTGAGCACTTTCTAGTCAACTGTTTAGTGGTAGATGCATCTCAGCCACAGGAGCAACATTTCCTTCTTATGGGAATTGATGTAGGTAATGGATTTGCATTCCTAGTACTTCTTGCCAGCACCAACACCAAAAGGCCTAATGGGTACCTGTTTTAACCAGTTGTATCATATGGTCATATATTATGTGAAGGTCGGCAATAGGCACACAGAAATAGGAATCACTTGCATTTCTACTGTCTCACCAGAAGCAAATGCATTTGATGGCTAGTGAAAGACTCAGGCAAGTTGCTAGCTTAGACTGTGTCTTGTAGAGTTGGGATGTTGTCCCCAGGATGTCCTATGTTCAGTCAGTGCTGTTATTAGCTCCTGGTTACTTGATAACTGGAACTAATAAAGGCCAGGAAGCAGGAAGTAGAAATGACGCTGGCCCTAGCCCAAGTCTTTCTGATTCACCATCTGAATCTGTTTTCAGCCTTCACTCTTCTCACACTGGCACTTTCTGCTCTGACTGGGTTTCTGGGAATAGCTTGACTGACAGAACACACATCTAGAACTCCACCAGACCCTTCTCTGGTTGCTTCACCTTGTACCACATGTCCAGCAGACAAAAAACTGACATGATGACCCATGTGTGCCCTCTCCTGTTTACTTCAGAGCCACATGGGTTCCTGCTGCTCCTTGAAATTCAGGATTTTCTGGAGAAAGTCCTGCCAAGCCCATTTGCTTTGAGAAATCTTTCTACCATGACCTGCCAGTAGACATGTTTTAAATCAGTTTTCTCCAGCGAACAGCAGCACCAGAGAGAATCTTATGCCATGGGAGATACTTGCCTCTGGTCAGTGCAGTTCTTGTCCCATGAGTTACGTATCCAAATGCAAAAACAAAGTCAAACTGAGCCCCGATGGAGAGGATCTATTTAAAAGACTCAGACTTCTGGCTCCATATAGCTTTGTCTCATTGTCTTAACTTATTTAGATCAAATCTTACCTTTTATAAAATTTATACACAGATATGTTTATGCTTTTTAAGTGTGCATAAAGCATTAAAAAGATACCAAGCAGAACACAAAATATCCTTTATATTCTGTTTCCTCCATATAAAACTTTTATTTCCAATTAATTAATTAGTTGTTTGTTTATTTTAGGAATCAGGGCTTTACTGTGTAGTCCAGGCTGGCTTGGACCTCACAGAAATCCTAATCTTCTGATTTAGTTTCTCATGTTCTTGGATTAAAAGCCACCACATCTAGCTAGACATTTCTAAAGTATTTACCTTTTTTTTGCTTTGTAGCAATCCCATGTGATTCCACCCAGTACAGTATATGTATGCTTTTGTAGCCATTCCTGGGATGTTCTTGATGATGTGTCTAGCCTCCTGCCATTTACTCTGCCCTGATTTGCTCTGTCTGCACTTTATCTTTTGTTATTCTGTGAAACTCTTGCCTTCTTTGGAATTCCTTTATACAGTGGAAGGATTGTGCATTCTTTTGGGAAAAATGTATTTTGTAACCATCACACCTGGCACTGTGTCTGGCAGACAGGAGCTACCAGTGAATGAATTTGTACGTAGTAAAGAGATCACAATTGTTTTTGCTTTGTCCATAGTAAACATGAGAGGAAACAATGCTCTCAAATATACTTAGCAAATATAGTGGCCCCAGGTCTGTCTAGAGGCATGGAAAGTCATAGGAAAGTCATAGAAGTATGAAGTAAGGAGCAGAAGAACTCATGAAAACTAATTTTGTCACTGGTGCCAATGGCCATGCACTTAAAAATTACTTATGCTCAATTACAGATGACAGAGGAGGGGTCCACCGTTTCCTGTGTGGTAGAGCGAACCAGGGGAGCTCTGGGTTACGTTCACGTTTTCTACACCGTCTCCCAGATCGAGCCAGAAGGCATCAATTACCTCGTTGATGATTTCGCTAATGCCAGTGGCACTATCACCTTCCTGCCTTGGCAGAGGTCTGAGGTAAACTCTGCTGCCTGTGTGTTTTGGATGCTTCTCAGAAAGGATTTCACTATCTGTTTATTTATTCATTGATTAGCAATTCCTTGGTGTTTACGCATTTTAAGCTATGTGTGAAATTAGGTGTATCCATTATTCTGTAAGGCAGAAAATAGTTTTGCTTTTTTACAAGAGAGAAATTAAGAGTTTTGAAAGTTAGTTTTATAAATTCTTTAATGATGATATAATAAAATTGATATAACTTGAGGCTATATCATCTCAGATTTGTATTATTAAAAAAATTATTTTTACTTATCTATTTTGAAACATATAGTCAGAGTTGGCCCTGGACTTGTCATCTTCCTGCCTCAGCCTCCTGAGTACTGGTATTATAGATGTGTATTACCATCCTGATGTGTTTATATTGCTATCACAAAATCCTTTCCACAGGAGAGTTTACACAGCAGCATTTTGTTGTTCATAGTTATAAATCACTGATTCCTAAAGGCAGGGTGCTTGTGGATTTGATGCCTGCTGAGGCTCCCTTTCTGCTCTCAATCTAGGATACCAATTGGCTGTCATTTAGTGGAAGGTATAAATGACCTTCCCACGGCCGCTGTCATAAGGACACCGATCTCATTCAATGAGTCTCCTTGAAGACTCAGTTTTTGTCCAAAGGCTCTTCTCCTAATACTATCACCTTGGGAGCAAGATATTAACATCTGAACTTTTGGGGACTCACTAAAGCAAACATTATTAAAGAATTAATAGCCCGAGATCGCTTTTTATTTATATATGTGTCTACACAGGTATATATGTTTAAATGTGCAAGTTCATGTTGAAATAAGTGATGCTTGATGTCAGTTTCAATCATACATTATTTAATTGGTTGTTTTCTTAAGTGGCATGCTCTACTGTGCTTTTGCATTAAACAGGTCCTGAATCTATATGTTCTTGATGAGGACATTCCTGAGCTCAATGAATATTTTCGGGTGACGCTGGTGTCTGCAGTTCCAGGAGATGGAAAACTTGGTTCAACTCCCGTCAGTGGTGCCAGCATAGATCCTGAGAAGGAAACCACAGACATCACTGTCAAAGCTAGTGACCACCCTTATGGTAAACCACTCTGCTGCATTAATTGTTCTCTCTTTGCTTGCTTTCTTGGTTTTTCTGTTTTTTAAAAGACCCTCTTACAGGTAAATCTGAACTAGAACTCCCTTTAGACAATATAAAGGTCAGCTTCTACATTCAGAAAGTCTCACGGGGTTATTTGAAGTGAACAGGTACTTTTATATGGTTATCAAAATTCATGTAATTAAAATACTTACGTTGGTAGGTGTCTTAGTCAGGGTTTACTGCTGTGAAGTGACACCATGACCAAGGCAACTCTTATAAAGGACAACATGTAATTGGGGCTGGCGTACAGTTTGAGAGTCTTAGTCCATTATCATCATGGTGGGAAGTGTGGTAGCATCCAGGCAGACATGGTGCTGGAGAAGGAGCCAAGACTTCTACATCTTCATCCATAGATAGCAGTAGGAGACTGTATGTCACACTGGGTGGAGCTTGACCACAGGAGATCTCAAAGCCCACTCCCACAGTGTCACAGTTCCTCCAACAAGGCCACACCTATCCCAACAAGGCTTCACCTCCAAATAGTGCCACTAGCCATAGGCCAGTCATTCAAACACATGTGTCTGGAGGCCATTCCCATTTAAACCACCATGGTATGTTAATGTTGAAGTAATTAAAGACTTTGTAAGTTATATTTTATTAGATTTCAACAGGTGGAATCTCACTATAGTAGTTTGAGTATTATACCAACAAGTGATAGATTTAATTGGAAACCATTGATATTGAAGTTATTTTTTTATTAAAATAATATTTTGTGTGTGAATGAAGGAAGGACATTTTTAAGTGTTTAGGTAGGGAAACGGGGAGTGTTTTATTCTGTTTTTAGAGTTAAATTTTAAAGAAAGTATTGAACATTCTTTAGAGTATCATCAATATGGCTGGCTGTACATGAATTCAAGAATTCCAGAAACTTGTCAAATATGAGTAAATGTTTGGAAATACATATTTTTAAATTTCCTTAGTGTTTCTCTTATTGATTATTCAGTGGGATTGACAAAGGTTTATTTGAATAGAGACAAGGGAAATTAACATTTTAATGTTGGACCTTAAAACGGCTTAAAAGCATTCTGAGTGTGTCTTTGGACATTCCTAGGAGTCAAGATCTCATGGGAAATTCCTGTTCCTTTGGTTCTTACAATGTTTTTGCCCTCTCTTCCACAATGATTCCAAGCCTTTGGTGCAGGATCTGTCTTACAGATCTATCGTTTGGGACAACTCTGCATTGTTGATTGGTTTTAGGTTTTGTAAGGGTCCCTAGTTGTTGCATTAGGGAAGTTTCCTCTCTGAGGGACGAGGCTTACATTTACCTGTGGGCATACAGAAAACTCTTTAGAACATAGTTGGGAATTATGCTGGCTTAGTAAAGTGATAGCTGTAGGTTTTCCTCCAAGATTCATAACTTTTCTAACCCTGAGTGTTGGCTGGCTTCACAGTGCCAGGCATGACTTCCTTCCTGCTGAGTGGGTCCTAAGTCCAATCAGAAAGATGCTGGTTGATGCTAGGATATGTATGTCACTACTATACCCTTAGGATCATCGAGCCATGGTTGTTGTTTTGGTGGTGGTAGTTTATAGGTGTCAAAGCTGGGTAGGACTATTGGTCCTGCACTCTCAATATGTGACATTATGAAGACTTAAAAACAATTATGCGGCTGGGCAGTGGTGGCGCACGCCTTTAATCCCAGCACTTGGGAGGCAGAGGCAGGCGGATTTCTGAGTTCGAGGCCAGCCTGGTCTACAGAGTGAGTTCCAGGACAGCCAGGGCTACACAGAGAAACCCTGTCTCAAAAAATCCAAAAACAAAAAACAAAACAAAACAAAAAAAACAACAATTATGGGTGTAGTTTCTGACATTTCTAGAAGACATGATCATACATCAAACTCACCAATATGACTGCCTAAACATGAGCTGAACAAGAATGGTACCAACAGACATGCTAATGTAGACAGGGGAAATCTCATGAGGCCTCAACCCTACAAAGAGACCTAGAGGAGCCAAGTTATGCTGAGAGTGGGAGAAAGTGCCTTTCCTAGGGAAGAGCACAGCAACTGGCTTTTGAATACCAAATGAGCAGCTCTGAAAGCTTATATATACAATCAGCGTCATGTAGAACGAACAGGTTGTATTTCTGTATTTAAGCGTATATATTCCTATACCCACATATATTTACATAACAACAATGAAAAAGAGGCTTTGAAAACAGCAAGGAGGGATGTATGGGAGGGAAGAAGGGGAAAGGAAATAAGATGTAAGTACGATCTCAAAAATCAAAGAAATAATTTAAAAAGGCATAAGGAAAATATCCTGCATCAAAGGTATGTTAATTTAACTCTGCTAAAATCTTTTCTGTGTGAAGCTCCTCGGGATTTTAGCTGCATGAGAGAAATGATTGCACAAGATTGTTTGGACGAAAGATTGTACAGATGAGCAAGAGCTTCTTCCACAGGGGACTAAGAACCCCCTGTCTCTGTCTCTACTAGGCTTGCTGCAGTTCTCCACAGAGTTGCCTCCTCAGCCTGAAGATGCAATGAGTCTGCCTGCCAGCAGTGTGCCACACATCACAGTGCAGGAGGAGGATGGAGAAATTCGTTTACTGGTCATTCGTGCACAAGGGCTCCTTGGCCGGGTGACTGTGGGATTTAGAACAGTGTCCTTGACAGCATTTAGTCCAGAGGACTACCAGGTACATACTACTAAGACTTAACATTTTTTATTTTATGTGTATGAGTGTTTGGCCTGTATGTGTGTCTGTGCACAATATGTATGCCATCCCTGTTGAGACCCGAAGATAGCCCCTGAAATCAGAGTTAGAGAGTTGAGAGCCAGCATGTGAGTCCTCAGGACGAAAAAGTGCTCTTAACCACTGAGTCCTTTCTGCAGGCCATCATCATGCCTTCTGAAGGGACATTTACACCTTTGCACTTGGACACAGTCCTCCAGGAGAATTGGAAACATCTAGCATTTATTAGGAACCTATCAAACAAACAAACAAACAAGCACTGGTTGTTCTTATGATCTTTAAAAATTTGTGGAAGTTGACAGTTTATTGCAATGGAGCGTGGCACTTAGATAGCTATCACATCGGATGTTGTCCTCATCCTAGCTTTCCCTGTGTGGCTTGTTATAATGGCATAGCTCCGGTCAGATAATGTAAAAAATATGATTCTTAACTCCTTCAAACTCTCTAAAAAAATCAAAATTACCAAGATATTCTATGTGCATGTTTTTAAAAATTTTATCTTTTTTTTTTTTCTTCAAAGGAGAAGCAACATGGCACTTTAGTGTGGTGCTAAGGATTTAGAAATGGACAGAATCAGGTTTTCACGTGATCTCTACATGTTGATTGTAGAGACTCATCTTTCCTACTATGAATTTATTTACCTGTAAAGTCATAATATATCCATTGAGCAGGCTCACTCTTGAGATAATTGGCAACATTGTATGTGTTACACACAGTTCATGATACATGTATAGTAACGTTCAATTACCATTCCCTGTTCATAAAGTGGACAACAGTCTTACATAAGATAATGATTAGAATTTCTTCTTGGGAATCCTCAAATACGTAGTTCAATGTTTATTGTTTCCCAAATAATTCATTCTTTTAAGTTTTCATTTGTTTGTCCCCTACCTTTCTCTTCCACAGTAATTTGTATCGATTCTTTCTTCTGAGCCACACAAGTGGCTACCTGACCTCCACTAATTTCAGCTCTAACCCACTGAGTTATGTAGTCATAGATTTCTTCTTCCAAAAACACTAGATTAGCTAGGCACCACTGTTGGGAAGGGCCCAAACTGTCAAATGAACTGCAGGGAGGCCATTTTCTTTGTAATGTGGAGGTCTAGACATGGACAGAGAAGGTGTGGGCTGCATAGACAGAACTACTCAAACCCCTAGAAGTCATACTACACTTTCGGCTTTTTATGATTTCTCCCTTTTTTATTGGACATTTTATGTATTTACATTTCAAATGTTATCCCCTTTCCCGATTTCCCCTCTGGAACCCCCTCTTCCATCCCCCTTCCCCTGTTTCTGTGAGGATGCCCCCCCTCCCCCTCCCACTCCCACCTCACTGCCCTGGCATTCCCCTACCCTGGGGAATTGAACCTTCACAAGGCCAAGGACTTCTCTTCCTATTGATGTCTGACAGGGCCATCCTCTGCCACATATGGCTTGAGCCATGGGTCCCTCCATGTGTACTCCTCGGTTGTAGGTTTAGTCTCTGGGAGCTCTGGGGGGTCTGGTTGGTTGATATTGTTGTTCTTCCTATTTGGTTGCAAACCCCTTTAGCTCCTTTAGTCTTTTCTCTAACATCTCCACTGGGGACCCTGCACTCAGTCCAATGGTTGACTGCGAGCATCAACATCTGCATTTGTCAGGCTATGGCAGAGCCTCGCTCCTCGCAGGAGACAACTGTATCAGGCTCCTTTCAGCAAGCACTTCATGGCGTCCACAATAGTGTCTGGGTTTGGTGACTGTATATGGGATGAACCCCCAGGTGGGGCAGTCTCTGGATGGCCTTCCCTTCAGTCTCTGCTCCACACTTTGTCCCCGTATTTCCTTTAGACAGGAGCCCTTTTGGGTGAGGAATTTGGAGATGTGTGGGTGGCCCAATCCCACAACCAGGTGTCTTGCCTAGTCTCTGGATATGGTTCCAAAGGTTCTCTTTTCTCTTTGTTGGGCATTTCAGCTAATCGCATCCCCGCTGGGTCCTGGGAATGATTTTTTTTTTTTTTTAATAAAGAAGTAATGCAGGGGGCCTGTGCCTTTGTAAACACTAGGCTGCGCTGTGGAGAATGGGGTATGGGAGGCAGACCTTGGACGCAGAGAGGCAAGTAAGGAGTCAGTCTTGTGGCCCAAGCAAGAGGGATTTGAACTAGGCTAGCACCTCAGTCCATAGATAGAAGTAGCAGGATAAAGCAGTAATTTAGAGAGAAGATGGCAGAGTTTGAGAGCCAGCACAGCTGGCAGAGCAAAGAAGGCAGTCAAGGCTGTCTCTCGATAAGAGTAACCAACTGTTTCAGGAGTCACTGTCATGGCGATGAATGGACAAAACATCGTTTTAGAACAAAAATAATACATGTGAGACTCTGACAGAAATCATCAGAAAAGTTCAGTTGTTAAGTCTGGATATCAGAGGTTAGAAGACAATGGCCCTGGGAGTTGCGGTCATCTACATAATGTTAGAAGCCTGGGGAGCTATTGGCTTGTCTAGACGGATGGTCTGGACAGTTTGATGAGTTAAAATCGGTCAGGAACACTGACAGGGAGGAATTTGGACAGTGCAAAAATAAAGAGAATGTGGCATAGGGCATCACCACAGATGAGCAAGACCAGAACTGTTTACTGTGTAAGATACTGTGGGGGTTAAGTCAGTTTTCTAAGACAGTCAAATGTCAGTCTGTCCTTTGAACTGTGGAGTTCCTCTACCCAGTACCAAGGTCCAGGCACACTGGCTCCATCTCCACTCTTATTTCACGCATTCCATCTTGATGATTTTAATACCATGTAACACTCTTTCATCTTTGCAAAGTTTTAATTAAAAATTTGATGTGTATTGGTGTTTTGCCTGCATGCATGTCTGCTCCCTGCATGCATGCCTGCTACCCGCAGAGGTCAAAAGAGGGCACTGGATTCCCTTGAACTGGACCTACAGATGGTTATGAACTGCCATGTGGGCACTGGGAATTGAACGGGGATCTTTTGGAAGAGTAGCAGCTAGTGCTCTTAACTGCTGAGTTCTAATACTCTTTCTGGAATCTTCTCTGCAGAGTCTGATTGGTCTTGGCTAGTTTAGAATCTCAAGCATTTAACTCTGGTGCCCTGCAAGTGCTCGATGTTGACTAAATGTGTAACTGAGTGAACCTGCACTCCATCCTCTCAGTTAGAGCAAAGATTATTAACAGCTATAGAAGGGAAAACAAGCTTTCACACACACTGATGCCAAAATATTAAATTACTTTAAAGTTTATGGCAGCAAATTCAAGAAAATGGTTTTGAAGAAAATATTGGAAGAGAATTCCTTATGCAAAAAGGAAACTTTTCTTTAAGAATCTTTACATGTCAGCTATGAAGATTTCTTTTTTCTCTAATTTTCTTGATGAACAAGAAGTGAGAAAAACAGAAGCCACCTACTTTATGTAGTTGAAAGTAAGTATTTGTTAGAGCTCGGGAGTGTCACACTAGTGGAACATCTGATAATCCCGTGGAAAGTCTTGTGTTCAATCTGCAGTGTCACACATAATAATCATGAAAAGCACATGTGTTTAGAATTTACATTCTACATCTTCATGTTTACTTTTGTGTGTTCAGTTTTTCCCATTTAAGAATTTGTGACAATTTGGTGTACAGCAATGTTTTTATTTTACAATTTTACATACAGAAGAACTGTAATGTGATGGATAAATCTCATCTGTGTTTCAGAGTATTGCTGGCACATTAGAATTTCAATCAGGAGAAAGATATAAATATGTTTTTGTCAACATCACTGATAATTCCATCCCTGAACTGGAAAAATCTTTTAAAGTTGAGCTGTTAAACTTGGACGGAGGAGGTAAGACTGGTAACATCTAAATAGCAAATGTTTGCTTGTCTGCCAACCGTGATGTTGTCACTAGTTAGAGCCACTTCAGAGATTCCTGTGAATCACTCACACACAGTACATTGCGCTGAATGCAACAATTCCTGCTGCCATTTGTATTGACCAACTCTAAAATGACTAAGTTATTTTCTTTCTTCTTGAAATTTCTTAATGGTTGCACTAGAGCTATCTTCAGATATAATGCATGCATCCGTTTGTGTAGTACAGACAAATAATTCTAGGGAAGACAGGTCTATGGTATCTTCCGAATTCTGACAGTAAGAAAACAAATTAGCAAAGGTCTTTGCAGTTAAAATTCAATGCATGGCAATGCTTTCTGTGGTAAAGTGAAGAAGCTGTTCGCATTTCTTCCACTTGGATGAGCTATCTCTGTGTTTCTTTACAGAAATATTAATGTATTTATGAGGTGGGTGCTGCTTAGGCAGTGAGTGAGTCCATGCCGTGTGCTCTGCTTTGCCTCTGAAGCTATAAGGAAGGTAGTGCTTTCAAGGACATTTTCTTCAATAGCAAAACCTGGTATTATCTCATTATTATCAACATCTGCATCACGTAATGAAGAAAATCATGGTCCAGAGAGCTTTCAAACTGGAAGTCTAGGTAGAACACGTAAAGAAGAACTGTCTTTTTGGATGAGTAAGATTTGGAAGTAAACGGCCTGTGTTCATCCCTAACCTAGGTGAAGGCACAGGGAACAAAGCCAGGCCTTGGGAGCAAAGGATATAGTCAACAGGTAGTGCCGCAAGCCAGTGAATGCATAAAGCAGGAAGAGTAGCTGCACGCTTGCATGTCCAAGTGCCACTGTTGTCTGTAGAGGCTTCACATTGCTGCAGGGCCGGACTCACACTGGCCTCACCACTCATTACAGTAATGAGAAGATCAATATGCACTATTAGAAGCCACTATTGGTATCACCTAGCTCGAACAATACTTAGGTAATGGAAAGAGAATGTTGGTGATTGTCACCAGTATGATTAATAATGAATCATCAAGGGCCATTTGTGACATCACATACATTTAACCTCAGCACCTTTGACGCCAGCTTAGTTTATATCATGAGTTAAGGCCAGTCAGGGCATAGTGAGATTCTGACTCAAAAAAGAAATCATCACAGTTCTGCAGGTCTGGTATCAATGCCAAGGCCTCATGCATACCATGGAAGTGACTGATCGCAGAAATGCACCCCATTCTGTGTCTACCAAATGTAACCAAGATAGTCTTCATCATAGCGGCGCTTAGGCGTTACGTGGAAACATTCCCTCAGATATGTAGAATATGTATTGTACACTAGATGGTGATGAATTCTCATTTGTAGTTCCTTAGTAGGATGAACTCAATATTTGGCAGTGAGTTGAGGGTGAGAGGAAAAGTTGTCTAGACACTGACCTTTCCTCTGTATGAATTCTTAGGGTCTGTGTAATAAATGAAACAGCATGCAGGGCTAAATTCTTCCTGGGTCAAAAGAGCATGCCTTGTGCCATTCTGTCTTTATTCCTCCACAGTTGACTGGGCATGGTAACCACGGCCTTGATAGATGCTTGATACTAGTCAAGGTATGCAGAGCGTTGAACTTAACAATTCTTTCTCGTGACTTCTAGACAGTATGGGAGCAGAGTTATGAACTGTGTAGTTGCTGGCAATCAGTTCTATCTCTGAGAACATTTTAGGTCATGGGGTGTGCTATACGTTCTCACGCCTGTAATATTCCAGTCTCTATTGAGGGAAGGACATAAACTAAAGCAGACCTTAACCTGGCCTGTCAATCAAGGACCTTGGTAAATGTGGCTTGCTTTTCATATCTGCTCTTTCATTTTTGCTGTCATTGTCCTTCCTTTCTTTATAAATATTTGGCAAAGTCATGGTTGGAGCATAAGTTGTAGTAGATATGAAAGTGTACCTATATTTGTTATAGCTCTTCTAGATTCCCCAGACATTATTGTTTTAGAGTGTTTTTTAAGTATGTTTTTAAAGCTTTGTGAGATTTCTGTAAACTACAGTGCCCTTTGCCGGTGAGAAAGCTGTGAAGGTGCAGTGCTTTGTTGATAGTTTACAACTGGCATCCCTCCTAGACAGGGTTAAAATATACTGATGTTCTAAGACTCCGCTGACAATGTCAGTGTCAAACCAGTGGGCATTTAAGTTTGAGAAAGGTAGATGTGGTGAGGTCTGAGTGTGTGCGTGGGCAAATGTTAGCAGTGTTTCCCTAGTTTCGAGTTCGTTCTGATGACAAGGTAATCTTCACTGGCTTCTAAGTGTAAATATATGGCTATATGCACAAATATTATCAAGATTGTCAAAATGCTACAGATTTAGATTATTATAAATTGCAAAAATCTCCAAATAATATTATTTAAATAATTGGACATGGACAATATTAGTTACTATTTATGTGGAGTGTTTCTTAAAACTGGAAAGATTTAGTAATTTCATACCATCATTCAAGATGATCTATTGTCTATGGAAGAATATACATCACTGAGTACTGCTTTTTCTTCTTTACTTGCTGTTTTAAGTGATCTTAATTTTCTCACTGTGTTGCTGTGTGTTGTGTGGGCTGTCTCTGTATGTCTCTTGTGAAGTGTCTGAACTCTTTAGGGTTGATGGCAGTGGGAGTGGAGAAGGGGACACGGATTTCTTCCTTCCACCTGTTCGAACGCATGGTAAGCAGTTGTCACTTGGTCCCTTACTAGGATTTTTACTTCAGCTTCTCATTCCAGAGAATGCTAGTCACTTCCTGTCATCTCCTCTAACTAGACGATCCTTTGTGTGTTTTAACTCATTAACCATCACAACAGCTTTATGAAGTATCTTCTCTCGGTGATGGAGACAGAATCTCATTCTTGCCTGCTTCTAATGGACAGGCACTCCTCACCACACGGACCCAACATAGTTTGCTGACTCTGAATGTCTAGAAACTTTGCTTAAATGCCATTAAAATGAAAGATTGTTGAAAATACTTTACATGGCTTTGAATGCCTGGAAAGAGATTGATGGAACATTTGTACTTTCTTGTTAAATCTGTCTTATTTATTTTCTGTACAACAAGGAGCCTGAGTCTTTATGTGCATCACTTGATCAAAACAAATGGGAAAAATGAGAAGGAAATGAAGGGTAGATAAGTTCCTAGTTAATTGACAGCTGCCTTGAGACGGATCACACTGTCCAACCCTCAAGTGCTCCCTTTCCTAATGTCAGAGTTTGCATGTTGGCCTCAGAGTGCATGCTGGGACTGCTACTCTTGTTGCTTCTAACGCCCATCACTACTCCACGCCATTTCTGTCAGTGACTGTTGCATCTTCTTGTCTGCAGGCATCAATAACAAATACTAACTAGCCCCGAAGGCCCCTTTAGGCTTTAGCATCTTTTCTGCTACATGCATGGATTACTTGGGATCTAATCTGTAATGTGATGGAACAGTTGGAACAGTGGGCTTAGAGTACACATTGGAAATGCAGACTCTGCATTTGGATGCTCTGAAGTCCCAGCGAAACTTCTGTCTCAGAGGGTTTGCCTCCCGCCCTTGAAGGGTCAGCAGAGTCATGGGATGACTTCCTCACAAGCCTTGTGTGGGAGAATGCTCTTTCATAAAGAAAGAAAAAAGAAACACAAATTTTCCCTCTAAATGTCTAAGTGCTCCCAAGCCCGTGTTGCCCAAGCAGAGAGGGTCAAGGAAGCACAAGTATGTGTGGCAACCATTTGGGTCCACCTCTATTTCTAAAGCAAATTAGAATGTACTCCGTGAATGGTAAACATTTAAAAATTTTATTCCAGATAGTTGTTCTTTGGCTTTTGGGTAGTTTATAAAATACTGATTAATTTTTTTTCCATTTGTGGGAACTTGCAGCCAGTCTAGGAGTGGCTTCCCAGATTCTGGTGACCATTGCTGCCTCCGACCATGCTCATGGGCTTTTTGAATTCAGCCCTGAGTCTCTCTTTGTCAGTGGAACTGAACCAGAGGATGGATACAGTACTGTTGTGTTAAATGTGAGTACTTTCCGAGACACCCTCCTAATGCCAAAATGGTATAGTATATTAGTAGGGCATGCTTCTTCTTTTCTTTTTTTCTGTGTAGGGGGTTAAGAGTGAGTCTACATGTACCAGTAGGGTAGATTGCTTATTAGTGACTTAGTGTTAGTGTGTGGTTGCATTTGCGTGTAAAGTTGTTACTTTGAGGGCTCCTGACCTTTTAGAGAATACACTGTGTTAGTCTTTGGATTCCTGGAGGCCACTTGGAAACAAAAAAAAAAGCAGATGGGTTCCTAGGAAGAGATCTGTTCTTTAATCAGAACAATGAAGGGCCGTGGAATGTGGAAGGGAAGACTGCGTGTGTGGGGTGGGGTCTTGAGGATTTACGGGAAGGAAAAGGGGAACGTTGGGGATGAAGAGTCTATCTTTAGGTCTGTTTCTATGCACTGTGGAGTGTTAGACAGCAGTGGGTGTGGTGCATGGATCTCCTCACCCAAAGCTTCCGTGGGTGTCCTCAGTCGGCTCACTTTCCAGTCCAGAGCTTCTCTGTCAACTGAGGCTTGTAGGTCATTACCCTTCATGATGGACCTGTGCTAGAATTCTGTTTCACAGGTTTCTGCATTAGTTCTCATAGACTGTGGCAACGAACAATTCAAAATCTTAATGGCTTCTTAGTGCAAGGAATCATTGCTCTGGGAGGCGGGGTAGTGAGTTAGAGGATTTAGCAAGTAAAGGCTTTTCCCACCAAGCCAGACAACCTGAGTTTAAACCTACGTGGTGGAAGCAGAGAACTGACTCCTGAACGCCATTCTCTGTCCTCTACACTCTTACTGTGGCACGCCCTAAACCAGCAAACAAATGAACATGTGTGGAAGTCATTTTTAAAAGAATTTTGTTCTTTCATGGTGTATGTCCACCCTGAGGCAGCAAAGGACTCTGGTTCACCAGTTGCTTTAGTATTGCGTACCTTCGTAAGAGTTGTGGATGAGAGGTATGAGGTCTGAGAGGGAAGGGGTTTATGAATATTTGTAAGGGAAGTGCATGTCCCTGAGGCCCTGTGCCACCTCACACAGAGGACATGAGGCCCTGTGCCACCTCACACAGAGGGAAAGGAAATCCCAAATATCTGTGATAGTAAAAATAGCACTTATACTATTTAGTCATGTGTGTGTGTGTGTGTGTGTGTGTCCCCTGTGGAATTCTAGCAGAGACTAAGAATTATATATTGATAAATAAGTCAACGGGGCCCACAGCTCACTCAGTTTCCTCATTTCTATGTAACAATGAGGAAAGCCGATGCTAATAAATTCTTCTGTACGTTTATAACAGATTTTATTTTGTACTTTTGAAGTAATCTTCCTTCAATAGTCTTATAGTCTTGAAAATTTAGAAGATTAAAATAAAAGAATAAAATAAATTAAATAATTAAAATAAAATAAAATAAAATAAACAGGTTAAAGAAAACTTAGAATTTACCCTGACACTATCATTACATACTTAAATTCTTAAGTCAGTGTGCCAGTTTCTCTTTTTAAATCTTAACTATTTCACAGGTTACACGGACTCAGGGAGCCCTGTCTCCAGTAACTTTGCATTGGAAGGTAGACTCAGACCTGGATGGGGATCTCGCCATCACCTCTGGCAACATCTCATTTGAGATTGGGCAGAGGATTGCCTGCATCACTGTGGAGATACTGCCAGATGAAGAGCCAGAGTTAGACAAGACACTCAGCGTGTCCATCCTCAATGTGTCCAGGGGCTCCTTGGGAGTTCTCACCAATGCCACATTGACAATTTTGGCTAGTGACGATCCTTATGGGGTGTTCATTTTTCCTAACCAAACTAGACCTATGAGTGTGGAAGAAGCAACCCAGAATGTCACAGTATCGATAATAAGGTTGAAAGGCCTCATGGGAGAAGTTGCAGTCTCATATGCAACCATAGATGATATGGAAAAACCACCGTATTTCCCACCTAATTTAGCTAGAGCAACTCAAGGAGGAGATTATATATCAGCGTCTGGACTGGCTCTTTTCAGAGCTAATCAGACTGAGGCAACAATCACTATTTCAATCCTGGATGACGATGAACCAGAACGGTCAGAATCTGTGTTCATTGAACTTTTCAATTCTTCTTTAGTAGACAAAGTACAGAATCGCCCAAGTAAGTATCTATTAATATGTCATTATCGTTAGAGATAAGACTATGGAAATGAAAAACCCAAAGTTTTGTATAACAGAAAATCTATAAGGAAGGTAAGATTAAAGGTAAGTAAAACTACCTTTAAATGATTTTCTTTATTTTATGTGCTCGTGTGCTCCTGTCCACATGCATACCAAATGGATGCAGGTACCTGAGGGGGCCAGAAGACGGCATCACATCTCTTGGAACGTGACTTACAGCTGGTTGTGAGCTGCCCAGTGTGGAGTCTTGGACCTGTATTCAGTTCTGCTGCAAGAGCAGCAAGTGTTCTTAACCACTGAGCTGGCTCTTTAGCTCTAAGTATCTCTGAAAGCAATACTTCATAAACTGTTCTTTAAGACAACTGGAAATCAGGCATATATTTTTTCCTTAGAAAAAAGTCATTCTTTTAAAAGTGATTTCCCCAAAGTAAATTTTAAAAACTTCTATGTAGCCGGGCAATGGTGGCACACACCTTAATCCCAGCTCTTGGGAGGCAGAGACAGGTGGATTTCTGAGTTCAAGGCCAGCCTGGTCTACAGAGTGAGTTCCAGGACAGCCAGGGCTATACAGAGAAACTCTGTCTCAAAAAACCAAAAAAACCAAACCAAAACAAAACAAAACAAAAAAATCCCCCAAAAACCCCAAAACCAAAAATAAAACCCAAAAAAAACAAAAAAACAAAACAAAACAAAAAACCATCATCAACAACAACAAAAAAAAAAACCTTCTGTGTAATGGCTATATAAGTGACCCCAGTGCTGTTTTGTTGCTTACAACTCTTCTGCAGTCAGTGTGAAGAGCCCGTTTGTAGCTCTGGTGGTGTCACGGTGAGCCACTTCACATTGGCACACATCTAACAGAGAGAGACAGGGCTGTGCAACCATAAGAACTGGGAGTTCGTGGAGCTACAAGTGACAGGATGTAAGGTTCGAAGATCCGCATTCTAGAATATATTGCCATATGGATTAGAATCTCTTGTCAGCAAGTTTGTTCCCCTTACCTGGGTAATGACTATATATGGTGACAACAACCATAGACAAGGATTACGGAAGGTGATTTATGGTTGCTGACACGAAGTCTTCAGGTTAACAGGGTGGTTGTTGTTGTTTTGTTTTGTAAAATGAAAATGAAACATCTCTGCTCTTTTATAAAGATAGATTTAGGGTCAGTTGTGACAGCAAAGAAGTTGAAATAGAACTCAAAAATTAGTCATATAAAGTAAGAATTACAAAGCCCATATTGTTATTCAACCAGTTCACAACTTGCTGAGATTAAATAAAACCAAGTGGAAGCCTGCACGTGACAGTGGCATGGATCTGCCCATGCTGAAGTTGGATAATCTCATTCCAATGTGTAATGATAACTTATTGGACATAATCCCTGAAATCTCCATTTTCCTTCTATAATTAGGAAATGATAGAAGTTTAGATAATTTTTATTCATAATGTGGATGTACGAGTAATACAGCATCTGTTATACAGTCAGCATTCAGTAACAGAGCAGTTGTTAGTAGGATGGCATGTGGGGACATCCTTCGTGCTGTTGGGA
Organism: Rhynchomys soricoides; assembly: GCA_019843965.1. Lineage (NCBI taxonomy): Eukaryota > Metazoa > Chordata > Mammalia > Rodentia > Muridae > Rhynchomys > Rhynchomys soricoides. The sequence continues at coordinate 497,180 of JADRCH010000005.1, read as the reverse complement.
TGGAGAAGTGTCCAGCGTGCGGCTTACGGAGCCACCCAGAGCAGCTGTTATGCAGGCTGAAGGGCGGAGCGGTGCAAAGCCGAGAGAGGCCAGGGAGGAGAGGGAGAGACGAACTCAGATTGTAATAGACAAATACTAGTGTGAGCTCTGATAAGCCTTCAGTACTTTGAATGTTACCAAGTTTTGTGAATGGTAGCAGTATGAGAAGACTTTTCAGAGGAGGATGCCCACCTGTGGGTAACTGCAGGCATTGTGCATGGCTTGCCGAGAATTGTACCTTGGAAGGGGGATATGAATTTTTATAGTTTATTTCTTGGTATTGTCTAACAGGTACTAATATAATAAGATCAGAGATTATTTCATTAACTTCTCTGTGACATTAAGTCCTTATCTGTAGAAATGTGTATGTGTCTGTGTATGTGTATGTATACATGGAATCCAAACATATTAATTATATATACAAATATATCAAATATATTTGATGCATCTGAGTCATGTGAGAGAATCTCAGTTGAGAAGATGCTTCCATAAGATTTGGGTGTAAGACATTTTCTTAATTAGTGATAGATGGAGGAGGGCCCAGCCCACTGTGGGTGGTGCCATCCCTAGGCTGGTGGTCCGGGGTTCTATAAGAAAGCTGGCTGAGCAAGCCATGAGGTGCAATCACCCCTCCATGGCTTCTGTATCAGCTCCTACCTCCAGGTTCCTACGTGCTTTGAGTTACTGCCTTGGCTTCCCTTAAATGGACTGTGCTTAGGGGTACGTAAGCCAAATAAACCTCCTCAGGTTGTTTTTGGTCATGGTGTTTCATTATGGTAATTGTATCCCTAACTAACACATATATTCAACTCAAATATATCAGCAGATGAATAGGAAAAAAAGACATGTGCATAAAGATAGCATCAATTGCATAAAGAATGAAATTGTGTTTGCGACAAAATAGATGGAACTGGCGGATATTACGAGTGAAATAAGCCACGCACAGAAAGATAAGCACCGTGAATTCTTATGTGGGAGTTTAGAAAGTTTGTTCCGAAGAAGAGATCAGTGCAGTAGTTATGACTTAAGTGCTAGGAAAAGCAGGAGGAGGTAGGGAGGGTGGCCGGATAGCAGCATCCAAGTAAGATGAGGGAATGAGCTGCCACGTGCGTCATACAGAAAGGGGAAGAGTGTCCGCAATGGATTCAGGCTCTGGGATCTAGGACTTTCCTGCTCAGTTTTGTGTTGGAATTCTGTTTAACAATGGCACAGCAGTGACCTACTTATAATAGTGTGTATCTATAAGCGCTTAGTATCTGATTTATGCCACACAACTTGATGATGAATTACCCTTGGATCAATTTTTTAATGCTTATTAAAATATTGTTATAGTGTAACTGTTCCTTACATAATGTTTTTAATTCCTAGGGTACATGTTAAAACACAGAGGATTTCCTATTTACCTTATTTTTGTATTTCCAATGCTGACAGCTATACAGACAGGAGAAGAGTGTTTTCAGTTCGATTTAGGCTCTGTGTTTAAACTCGTAAAGACATAAATAGGGGAGAGAATGTGAAGTCTGTTGAATTCTTGATGGCTGTCACCCAGGCCTTGAAAATCCACTGTATTGCCTCTTCTTATGTCTTTCAGTCCCACATTCTCCACGCCTTGGGCCTAAGATAGAGACTGTGGCCCATCTCATTATTGTTGCCAATGACGATGCCTTTGGAACTGTGCAGCTGTCTGCACCGACTATTCGTGTAGCAGAAAATCATGTTGGACCCATTATCAATGTGACTCGAACAGGAGGAGCATTTGCAGATGTTTCTGTTAAGTTTAAAGCTGTGCCAGTAACCGCAGCAGTGGGTAAGAAAAGTCACGGAGAGGAGCGGTGAGGTTGTAGATTAATTTATCCTTTAGGCTCTGTAAGGGACATCCCCCCTTCCCTCCCTAAGGTGGTCTGCAGCAGCTGCATTTGACCCAGCTTTGTGAGGAGGTCTCTCCAGCTGTGTTGGTGGGGAAGCTCACTTGTGGCATCTGGACAACTGTACAGCTTATCTTCCCACTGAGATTACAATTCTTTTGTCTCACTTTTCATGAGTGTTTATACATGCATTATGAATCTCTCAGAGGAATGTTATTGTCTTTTGGTGTGTGTGAGGGATGAACACGAAAACACACACTTCTTTAGTTTGAGAAATAACTCTTCTTTTCAAATGAGTGTAGCTAAAAGTCCCCCAAAACTATTTCTCCAAGTATGTGGCAGCGCTTCCCCAGTGTGTGGGGTGCTTATACTGAAGGAAGCTTTCACATTCCTCCATGTGTCCTTGCAGGTGAGGATTATAGCATAGCGTCATCAGACGTGGTCTTGCTGGAAGGGGAAACCACTAAAGCTGTGCCAATATATATCCTTAACGACATCTACCCTGAGCTGGAAGAAGCCTTTCTTGTGCAGCTGCTGAATGAGACGACAGGCGGAGCCACACTGGGTCCTCTCAGAGAGGCTGTCATTGTGATAGAGGCTTCTGACGACCCTTACGGACTGTTTGGTAACCAGACTGATTTCTTTTTTTCTTTTACTCTGTAAGTCACAGAGAGAAAAGTCACCTTTGCTTTATTGAGTTGACCAAGGCGATTTTTGTTTGTTTGTTTAGTTTTTGAGGTATTACTACTTAAACATAAGATTCCTGGCATAGGTTAATGGTTACCCAGGAAATAAGGAATCCCATTTTTAGCATGGAGAGACTCAAAACCTATTTGCTTTTGTGTTAATAGTGGTTCCCAGCTGTGTTCTGTAAATTCTTTGTCTGAGGTTGTGGAGACAATGTCATGCTACCTGTGACGACTGGGCTGTCCTGGAACTTGACACTGTCTTAACCTCTTCAATACTGGGTGATAAACATGGATTGTATGCCTGGCCTTTATTTTTATATAATTTTTAAAAATGTTTAACTTACAACATTTCCACTTGCATTTGGGTTTTTAACATTCTTCTGAATAAGGTCAGCCAGGAAGCAAAGTAGCAACTACCTTTATAGCCCAGGCTAGCCCGGCAGTAGCTGCAGCAGTTGCTGGGCTTATTCAGCTCATGCTGGGCACAAACCTGTCCCCTGTAGATGTTCACAATCTGCTTTTATCACAATTAAAAATTACAGGCAAACATTGGCAGTCCTGGCCAATTTTCATCTCAGCCACTGCTTAGGGTGCTTAGTGAGAGAATCTCTTTTCCCAGAGGACCCAGCTTGGTCTTAGTTTGTCACCGTTTCACTCTGTGTCTAAAAACAACTGTTCTGTCTGCCCTTCAGGTTTTCAGAATACTAAATTTATTGTAGAGGAACCTGAGTTTAACTCAGTGAGGGTAAACGTGCCAATAATTCGAAATTCTGGGACACTCGGCAATGTTACTGTTCAATGGGTTGCCATCATTAATGGACAGCTTGCTACTGGCGACCTGCGAGTTGTCTCAGGTAATGTGACCTTTGCCCCTGGGGAAACCATTCAAACCTTGTTGTTAGAGGTCCTGGCTGACGACGTTCCGGAGATTGAAGAGGTGAGAGGACTGACTAATCTAGAATGCCATTGTGATTCTTGTCTTGTAGAGTGACTGTCACTGTGAGAATGACGAGTGCATGCTGTCTGCAGGGCTTCCCCAGAATGCTAGTCTCAAGAGTGTTTTACAACACACAGAAAGAGGCAGTCTAAGAGGGCATGGTGCACAGGCCAGCTGGCCAGTTTGAGATTGCTTCTGTGTGTGTATTTACTTATGGTGTGTTTTAGAACACTTCTGCTAAGTGATTATGTATGTGTGTGTGTACGTGTGTATATGTGCATGTATCATAATTACGCAACATTTGTTTCATATCATTGTGGCTTGTATCTCTCCCTGTCCCCTGCTGAGTGTGAGCCAGATGTAACTAAGTGTAGATTCTGATTTTCCGCAGACTCACCCCCCATTCCTCTTCTATCATAACTAACATACTAGCTCCATTTTCCTGAGTTCTCGTAATGAAAATGCAATGTGGAAAATACGAATAAGTTGGATAATCACTAAAATTACTATAACTAAGTTTATGAAATTCAAGTGTTCTTAATGTCTAGGTCTCATAGTCTTTTTAATAGCAATTTTATTTAACTGCATATGAAGTCTATAACATTCATTATGATTGCTAATTGTGCCATTTTCATTTTAAAAATATTAACATGCATTAGTACATGTAACATATTTACTTCTTTCTGAACTTACATGGCATTATACAATGGTTCTTTAAAGTTTTGTTGAGAATTACAGTTTAAGATAGTATGAGGGAAACTCAGAACAGATTCACTTACCACTGAAATGGATATGTAATGTTCTCCTAATTAAGAAAAGCTTTGACTACGAAAGTCATATTATTACAACTATAAACATAAATTTATGTCTTTAAATTTAAAGTTTAATTACTTAAATTAATTTTAAATTTACTTACAAATTAATATTTAATTATTAAAAATTAACTTACTTTAATTTAAAATTTTAAATTAAAAATAAAATTTAAATTTAAAAACTGATTCTTATGACTAAGTAAATCCTAAGCAATTTGAACAGCTTGTATTTCTTATGTATTATTGTGCTCTTCTATTAAAAGTTAATCGTGTATTATTTTGTTATATGTTAACTTCTGAGTGTAATGGGCAGTTTCTTTGGACTCATTTGCATTTCATCGTAACTTGTTAATATGTAGATGTGTTTGATATTTTCCTGAATCATTCATCTCAGAACTGGGATGCTGTTAAGGAAGTTTTCACTATGTTTTTAGGTTGTCCAGGTGCAACTAGCTGCTGCCTCTGGCGGAGGTACAATTGGGTTAGATCGAGTGGCAAGTATTGTTATTGCTGCCAATGATAACCCTTACGGTACAGTAGCCTTTGTCCAGTCCGTTTATCGTGTCCAAGAGCCTCTGGAGAGAAGTTCGTTCACTAACCTAACTGTCAGGAGAAGGTACATGTGATGGTTGCTGCATCTATAGGAGTGTGGGTTGGGGGGATCCTACTCTAGCTAAACAATGTAGAGTCATATGTTGTCAACTGTTGTAACTTACTCCATAGCTTGTTATGATATGTTAGCTGGATTTTGTGTATTGATAGAAAGACGTAATCATGTTTGTTAGTAGTGAAATCAAGATGGCCGTTTAGACCACTGTGCTCTCTGGCTACCCTTGGTAGAAATCTATTGATTGGTTTCCTAGGCAATAAGTCCTAAGTAGAACTTGAACACAGCTTGCTTTTAAACTCAGATGTGTGACAGGTGGACTTTTAGGTTCTGTTTTTCTTGCATGTATTTTATAGGGAACATAATGTTCATTGGCTTCCTTCAGAAACAGAGCAGAGACAGTTGAGGGACCTGTATCCAAATAGTTATGTTTCTCTAAATATATTTAATTTGCTATCAGTGTTATTTTAAATTTTTTTTAGTGAAATCTAATAGTTAAATTTTGTAATTAGGTCTGGGAACTCTGAAATGGATGCAACTTGCCTACCTTGCAAAATACTTTCATAGCATGAGTAAAAGTAAGCCTTATCTGGTTGAAGCTAGGCAGCATAGTTGACAGCAGAAAATAAAATGTTGTAAGACAAACATAATTAAGAAATAAGGTTGTGTTAGCACTGGTTTTTAAAATATTACTAAAAACACTTCTCAAAACCACAGTCAGCATTGTTCTCTGTGTGCAGCTCCCAGATTAGTCTGAGTGCATAATCTGCTTTTCCACTGTCCCCACACATTTCAGCGGAGGACACTTTGGTCGCCTGCTGGTGTTCTACAGTACTTCTGATATTGATGTAGTGTCTCTTGCAATTGAGGAAGGTGAAGATGTTTTATCCTACTATGAATCACCGACCCAAGGGATGCCCGACCCACTCTGGAGAACTTGGGTGAACGTGTCTGCAGTGGAGGAGACACAGTATACCTGTGCCATGTTGTGTCTCAAAGAACATGCCTGCTCAGCGTTTTCAGTTGTCAGTGATGCCAACGGTCCTCAGTGCTTCTGGATGACTTCATGGGTCAGCTTAACTGTGAACAGCTCAGACTTCCAGATCTACAAGAAGAACATGACTAGGGTGGCCTCTCTTTTTAGTGGCCAGGCAGTTGCAGGTAGTGACTATGAGCCTGTGACAAGACAGTGGGCCCTGATGCTGGAAGGTGATGAGTTTGCAAATCTCACTGTTTCTGTACTTCCTGATGATGTTCCAGAGATGGATGAAAGCTTCCTAATTTCTCTCCTTGAAGTTCACCTTATGAACATCACAGACAGTTTGAAAAATCAGCCAACCATAGGACACCCGAATACTTCCACAGTGGTCATAGGACTGAATGGCGATGCCTTTGGAGTGTTCGTTATCTACAGTGTTAGTCCCAATGCCTCGGAAGATGGCTTATGTGTGGAAGTACAGGAACAGCCACAGACTTCAGTGGAACTAGTTATCCACAGGACAGGAGGCAGCCTGGGGCAGGTGATGGTCCAGTGGCACGTTGTTGGTGGAACAGCTACTGAAGGATTAGATTTTATAGGAGCCGGAGACATTCTTACTTTTGCAGAAGGTAAGTCAAGTTATAAATGGCTTTCAGCATTTCTTACTAAAGTTATCAGAGTCAATATCATGCTGATGTTCATAAACACTTTATCTACTTGCATATTCCCATTCACATAGAAATGCCATGTGGTTTTGGAAACTATAGAGATTCAGCTTATAAACTGTTATCCTAACAGACATAGCTCACATGACCTGCATATGTATGTTTTTAGTTTTTTGGTTTTTTTTTTTTTTTTAAGGAGATTTTTTTTAAGGAGACAGTTAGGGAACATCTAAATGTTATGTCTTTATGCATGATGACTGTGGCATTCATACGTGAGAAGCAATCACAAGACACGTTCTTATTTTATAAGTTACAGGAATGAGCTCTGGACCCACAAACTAACACGTTGGAGAGGCAGTGCTACAGGAGAAGATAGCGATTGGTCTAGTCTAATCCAACTAATGGATTCTAATGGACTAGTCCTTCAAATGGACTAGATGCAGCAGGATAGAACGCCAGGGAAACTTTCTAAGTAAAAGTAGCCTGACGTTTGACAGTTGTATTCATTTTAAAGTAGCCATTGCCATAGATTAATTTGCTGTAGCAGAATTCTTAAACTTGTAGAAGAGTGCCATGGAATTTTCCCTAAGTGATGTATGCAATGCAGCCAAGAGGTCTAATGAAGATCGCCTTCACATACTCAATCTTAGCACTAGTTGTATATGATATTTTAAACTGGGGAAGTTCATAATTTAGCTTGGTGTAGAAAAGGTAATTCTAGTCAGGGTAGTTTTTAAATCCTGACTTGAACAATTACAAAAACCCATAGTTAATTTTTTTTATTCCTGATTGAAAAAGTTTCACATATTTATAAGAATCTCAGAATACACACTGGATTAAAGTGTTTAATTATTATAAGCAATTCTATGTCTCAGAACATTTCATCGTATCTGTTTATATTTTAACGCACACACATTTTTGAAACTAGTAACTATGTATGTAAGAGACTTTAAAAATATCTAGTAAACATTGTGTTTGAGAATAAAAGTTTTCAGTGTCTTAAAGCTGACTGGAAATGCAGTTCAGTCAGTACAATGCTTGTCTAGCATTCACAAAGCCTGGCTATAATCTCTAGCACCGTGGACACCAAGGTGGTGATCTTTCCCTCGAATCCTCGCACTCAGCTGACGGAGCCACAGGGGCAGGAGGTTACTGTCGCTCTGTATGCAGAGTTTGAGGCAGTGCTGGCTCCATTAGATAGACTATCTCAAAAAATAAAATAAAATAAAATTAAAATGTTAGCAAACATGTTTGCTTGGTGGGAGTGGGAAGAAAGCTGAATTCTGAGTGGTGATGGCAGGAGGTAGGCTGGTGACGGGTGACATTTTCTCTGTTTGACATCGAGTAACAAAAGTGTAACAAAATGGGGATAAAGTTATAAACACAAGAGATAAGAGTTATAGATAAATTTCTCATGGCTTAGAAAAATATAAAGGCCTGTATCATATAAAGCCACTTCATTATATACGTTATTATATTGTATTATAACTTTAGCTTCACACAAGATGGACTTCAGCGAACTTAGATTATTAGATAATATGCAGTTTCAAAATCAATATCAAGGTTCTTAGTTCAATGCCCAGAGCCAAGTGGGGAGAAAAAGATAACTATCCTGTCTTGAGGCAGTCTTGGCCCCCCGGTACTGATGGCAATGATTTGAGGTCCCTCCTTTTCCATCCCTGGTCCCCCTCAGGTGAACCGCAGAGGGAGAGCAGGTCGGGGGATGTTCCCTGCCACTCTTTTTACTAAAAGAGCACCGTGTCAGATTCCGTCTCTCGTCAGCCCCCCTCACCAAACGAACCGTACTCGTGAAGGTGCCTCAGCTAGAACTTCCTCTGGCCCACATGTGTCGGTGGGTATGTGAGGGAGGTGTAGGGATGCCCAAGACTATTCATAGTAGCGGCTCAACGGCAATGAGGTTGCACTCGTCTTAAGGGAACTACTTGTAAACTGACTTCAGCGCTCTTTCCGAGGTTGAGCATTGTTGTGACAAAGACCAGGGAGTAAACCGTGATTCTTTGAAACAGTTGTCTCCACTGACTTTCTACCATTCAACATCCTGTCCATAGTCTGTCCACACTGAGATTTTTACAGGGATTTGACTATAAGAGAACAAGTAACATGCACACAGTTTGACGTGGTAGGTACACTGTTTGCTCACAGCACCGAACTGTTATAATTGACACATTGTTACTTACCTTTTCAAACGAAAGGTTACTTCTGGACTTTCAGGTTGGTCTCTCAGTGATTTAACTTTTAATTCCTTTAACTTTTTCTAGGTGAAACAAAAAAGACAGCCATTTTAACCATTTTGGATGATTCTGAGCCAGAGGATGATGAAAGCATCCTCGTCCGTCTGGTGGCCACAGAGGGTGGAAGCAGAATCTTGCCCAGCTCAGACACTGTGACAGTCAACATCTTGGCAAATGACAATGTGGCGGGAATTGTCAGTTTTCAGACAGCTTCCCGATCTGTGATAGGCCACGAAGGTGAGTTCTGTTTGTTATTGAACACATTCTTTCTTATTTCCACAGATGGGATTCTTTGTCTCATATTCTGAAGCATCTGTTTTTTCTTTCTTTTCTTGTTGAGCTGTGATTTTGATCTGCATAGCACTTCGTTTAGAAGAGGGCCGCCAGTATGCTTTGTTTAACTAGTGGATGAGCCTCACAGATATTGTGATCTAGCTTGGCATTCCTATAGCAGTGTGTGCGCGCGCGCATGCGCACTGCGTGCCTCCATATTGGAACGCTTGGGTTTCTCCTCTGCTAAATCACAACATAGTCCATACGTCATAGAGGTCTTTGGAAGTGAGCTGTAAATTCAAAGTGCTTAGTTTCGTTTTTGGAATATTTTAGCCTCAGCTTCCTAGTTTACTATATTTTAGGAACAGTGTGCCATGTTAGAAAGCCTGATGCAGTGTTTGTTGTTGTTTTTTTTTTTTATTTTATTTACATTTCAAATGTTTCCCCCTTTCCAGATCTCCCCTTTTGAACCTCCCTATTCCCTCCTCCCTCCCCTGCCTCTATGGGGGTATTCCCCCACCCACCCACCAACCCACTCTCGTCTTCCCTCCTTGGCATTCTCCTCTACTGGGGGATCTAATACCCTCAGGCCCAAGGGCCTCTCCTCCCCCTGATGTCTAACAAGACCCTCCTCTGCCGCACATGTGGCCAGCACCATGGGTCACTCCATGTGTATTCTTTGGTTGGTGGATCAGTCTCCAGGAGTTTCAAGGGGTCAGGCCAGTTGCCACTGTTGCTGCCTTTCTGGGGATGCAAACTCCCTCAGCTCCTTCAGTCCCTTCTCCAAGTCCTCCATCTGGGACCTCACACTCTGCCCTACTGTTGCTGTGAAGTGACTCTTGGGTATTTCGAACTTTTGGGCTAATAAGCAGTGTTTGTTTTAAACACTACAATTTCCCTGCATCTTTAGTATTCTGTCTCAGAAACAGGCTGCTTTTTGTTCGATTCAAATATTATAATGACAGTATCTTTTTAAAAACCTGCTTTGAAATTAATGAAACATTACAGAATGCCCTTCACCACATAGTTTGAATCCCATCCCATATTTAAAAATAATTCTACACTAAGGACTTAAGAGATGTTGCTAACTACAGCCAAAGCTGTAGTGATAGAAATTCCTAAAGAAGAGAAGAACCCTGGAATGGGTGCAGTGGACAGAAAGGGAGGGGGCAAGTTCTAAGTCCTAGAACAGGGCTCTGCCCTTATCAACGAACTGTGACAGGAAGCTCAAGCCAGGTTCCTCACTGATAACTTCAGAGAAGTCACCTGGAGAAAATGACTGAAGAGAAGGCTGACTGATCATTGTAACCATCAGTTACTGGTTTCCTTTGACTATATATATATATATATATATATATATATATATATATATATTTACTGCTGCCATTGTCCATGCCTACAGATAATTTATTTTGTATTTTTGAATAAAGCCGTTTGTACATTCCTGATGCTGGGTGCAAGAGCCATCATACCAATGTCTTGCTTTCAACTTAAATCACTGAGGCATCTCTACTGTTCTGTTATCATCAAGACTGTAGCGTTGTGTCACCACAGGAGAAGTTCAGAAGCAGCCTTTCTGTTGAGGGTGGGAATGACTGTGTACAAAGTAGAAAAGTATCCAATTATGTGACAATCTCTGTGTAACAAAATTTTGTTTAAAGTTAAAAAAAGAGAGAGAGATGGAATTGCTATGGCTCATATCTGTGGATCTCTTCAGAGGAAAGCACAAAGCTCATTCACACCGGGATCGAGTTAGTGGCTGTGCTGGAAGTTTAACACATGTTAGTTCATGTGCGTCTTCTGTCTCCTTACTGCATACTTCCAACTTGCAAATTTGCTGAACTTATCGAAACATGTGAGCCCTTCGCTCACACTCTTTGCTTTTGTTAATGGTTTAGATTTGCGTCTTATCAGTCCTATAATGAATAAAAGTAACTGATACATTGTCATAAGCCCACTGTAAAGACACATTGCTATCAAAAGCTATTTGTAGTGGAAATGAAAATATCATCATAAGCATCTTTAATAATGCTGACAAGCTTAAGGAGTGTTACCTGTGTGCTGGGTCCACTCCCATCATTTCTGTATCTTAGCAGCAGCTCTGTGTGATGCCTAGTGTAGGATATCACAGTCCGAAGTAGAGACAGCACTGAGGTCAACAGTAGAATTTCACCTCCGCAGTACTGGAATCATATCCGCTGCAGAGCCTGACAGTGTAGGAAACTGTAAACATTTGAAGTGATTTAAATGCAGGATTAATAAATCTGAGTAGTGCTATTTGAAAGAAGGAAATCGGAAAGAGAAACTTGCTCTATCTCTAATTGGAAACGGAAGTGGATATTCATGGATGCCTTGGACTGAGAGGAAAAGCAGATTGTGAGGATGGAGCCGTGTGAGCAGCAGGCTGAGGTGCTGGAAGTTTGTGACAGGAGAAAGGGCAGAAGAGCCTCAGGAGCAAAAGCACAAATAGATACCCAAAGGAACAAAACCAGCATCAATGGCCGAATGAAAAGAGACATGGAGGCAGAAGCAAGTGTTGAAAATGACTAAGTGACATAGTCACCCAGAGTGTGGGTACCACATTTAGTCCAAGTTCTGCCTAAAGTTTCTGCTATTGCTCTGTGACAAGAAGATGAGAACGTTTATGATAATTTCAGCTCTGCTGTGATAATGGTCCCATATCTAGCCTCACCTTCAGGAGGTTGGAACCTACTAATATTACTCTGTTCTATGTGCTTAGTACTAAATGAACCCTCAGTGATGTGCTGCTGTACCCATAGGTTCATACATACCTCAACCCTCATCAGAGAAGCCACTTACCAGAGAGTAAGAGATTTCTGAATGCTCAGTCTTAAGTGGGACATCTGTATGACACTCATTTCCCCAATGCTCAGGGATCGCTATGGCAGAGTGCAAAGAGTCTAGGAGCCTGAGGCTGTGGGTAACTGAAACAGAATTGTGTTCTGGACACAGCAGGGCAGTTGCACATATGAATCCACACTGGGTGTGATAGCTGCAACTCCTCCAGAAGTTCACATCAGCTAAAATGCCATCAGGAGGAAGGGAGGTGGGCGTGGAGTCCCACCCTACTGGATGGCCATGTACCCAAGCGTGTATAATCATCACTGACTGGGCTGCATGGCTTTCCCACTCATCTGTATATCTGTCTGTCTGTCTATCAATCTATCCATACCCATCCTTCTATCTGTCTGTCTGTCTATCTTTCTATCTATCTGTCTGTCTGTCTGTCTGTCTGCTTTTGAGACAAGTTTGCTATATGGAATTGGCCATCATAAAACTCACTCTGTAGACCAGGCTGGCCACACACTCATAGCGATTCACCCGCTTCCGCCTCTTGAGTTCTAGGATTATAGTCATGTGCTTCTATGCCCTGCTAGATTATTTTTTAAAAGAAGATGCAAAGCTGAATGGGCTGTGGGACTGGGAAGAAATGGAGGAGGGTAGCCAATGCCACCAGAATGCAGTGTATGAAATTCTCAAAGATTTAATTAAAATGGGTATTAAAGAGTGTATAGGCAGCCAGCATCCACTTACCGGTTTTCAGTTGTAAGACAGTTGTGTCCTATTAGTAATTCTGTGAGTGCTTAAGTAATGTGAGGGATAGTGGGTGGAGGAACCATGAAGGAGCCAGGTGGCTGCAATAGCATCTTAGAAAAGCTGCACAACTTGGCTCCTGGGACCTTTTGGGGCTGGATGAATTTCACCTGGAAAAGATACTGAGATTGTTTTGGTTTCTGACAGCCACATGTCATCAGCAAATACAAAGAAGAGGAATTAATAATTTAATGAAATTAAACAACAATTAAATCCAGACAAAAATTCCACACTCGGAGTATTGTCTCACAGACTTAAAGAAGGCACTTAGGCAGTGAGCATTGGTGTAGAGTGATATCCAGTGACCGGTTGCATGGCCAGCCACCAAGTCAGAGCAGATGCTGGAAGAACACACACACTCTGCAGAGCACACTGTGAGTGTGCTCTGTCCAACAACACTGGAAGGACAGAAGAGGATATGGACCTAGGGAAGCCATGAGAACATACAGAGGATTTCCAGCCCCTGCCTTCCTGGACCAGACAGTCGAGCCTGTATGAGCATCGGGAGTTGCTGTGCTCGAAGAGGGAAGACCACCAAATAACATTGACTTTCAGGGATCTTATCTTAAAAAAAAAAATACCAACAAAAAACAAAAACAAAAAAAACCCAAAAAAACCAATCAGCAAGAACAACAACTACAAAACCAGCACAGTGTGGAGATCGAATGGATTATCTTGGGGAAAAAAGCAAACTTAGATAGTGACTGTAGACTTATGAGGACTACAGTACTTCTCCCAATCATCTTTCCTTTGGACATAAGGACCTTCAGGAGCTAGGATTCATTTCTGGAGTTACAGTAGAGAGAGCAGAGTTCCTATATTTTATGTAATCACCATATTTATTTAATGAGAATAATCTGCATTCTCCCACAGATTGTCTTCAACTTGATTTTTAAAGTGACCTTCAAAATAAACACTCAAACACCCTTCCCAAGTATGTCGCCCACTCTGGGTTGCCGTATGGACTTCATATCAGATGATTTTTTCCCAGTGATGCACAGACCCTGGTGGGTGAAGGGCAGGTGGAGTCACCAAGCTATGGAAGGTGGTTCCGGACCCCGGCGAATGTTTATATTTGAAAATCAGAACATGTTCTCTCTCAGGCTTCCTTTAGTTCTTTGGCAGACCGGGAAGACAAGGGCCTAGGTCTGTTTTTCCTTCTCCCATGTCTGTTCTTTGAGTGTGTCTTTGTGGAATATGATGTTACATTTCCCAGGGGACAACTTCAGTGGCTCTTGGGCTTCTTCCTGAATGAGGCAGAACCAGGTCCTTTGGTTTCATTATAGCTTAGAAAACTGTGCACGGCATTCATGTTCCTAAAGTAATAAATGTTCCGAAGACTTTGTGAGGCTACACGGGAAGAAGTGCCTTTTACTTCTGTGTGGGCATCGAATGTCGATCTTTAAGCTGTGCTTCTGCAGATAGTCATTTCCACGGTAGGCCGTTACAGAGTCGTGTCCGAAGATAAGGCAGGTTCAAGGGATTTTTTTTAAAACTGTTTTCCTCTCCTGTGTATTTTATTTTATCTTCATCACAGAGTGGTGTCTTTTCCCCAAGTGTTTGGGTGAAAATTTACAATCTCAGTCTTTTGTTATGAGTACAGGATCCCCTTCACGGACCTGGCCTTTGTGGTCTTGCCATTTGTGTTCTTTTTGTGTTTTGTGTACATCATTGAATAACCAGTATTTTTGAATTAGTGTTAGGTTTTGTGATTTTAAAACCTTGTCAGTCGCTGACATTGCCCACAAAGTATGTTGCTAACTGCAGAGTTCTGCCCTGGCCTGCAGTACTGATGTGCTCTGTAAGAAGCACTGTGTGCTGCATACACGAGGGGCTCTAGGAGTTCACGCTTGGTTTTGTTTCTGTGGATTATGCAAGTGTAAAACATATTCAATGATGTTTAGGCGATTATGGCCGATTGTGTATTTGCAGTTACTCTTAATTCTTTGGAGTATTCTCTTCATAATCAGCAATACTTATGTGTTAAACAACAGTGAGAGGTAAAGTCTACTAAAGTAACTATGTCTAAATCCATTTGTATTAATAGTCTTATATGTATTTAAAAATATCTCCAGTGTTTTTTACCTTCTAATATTTCCTGTCTCCAGATAATTCATTTTACTGAAATTTTATGTTTAGACTTAGCATTAAGATTTTATTTTGTTTTTGCTCATAATTTTCAGTTGTCGTTAAATGAGTTAAGTCATGGTATTTTAATTTAAGAAATTTCTATTAAACATACTAATTTGAGGTCTGAAGCTCATTGGCCAAGTGTTCCCTTAGCACGTATAAGGCCTGCATGGTGGGGTTGGGGGTGGGGTGAGGCGGGGTGTTTCCTAGAAATACCACAAGTAAAAAATACAGAAAGAAATCCGTGTTTAGGTCAGCTATGTTTAGAAGTTTAGAAATGCGCTAGTTTGAAAAGAATATTAGACGATGGTGCTTATATTTTATTTCCACTCCTGTCTGAAAGGTGTTGAAAGATAACTAGTATACACAAAGCTGTTTTTAAAATGGCTTCTTACATGAATATGTACTCAGGGATTTCGACCTTATTTTTGTACTACAATCTGTAAATAATGATGTGTTCCTAAAGCTTTTAGAAAGAATCCCACTTGCCATTTCTTCATTACTTTAATGAGGTTGTTCCTGGTGCGTTGTAACTTGTGTTTATCATTGCAGAATTAGCAGCTTGAACATAGCGTTAGGAGGCCATGCAGCCAGCAGCATAGCTCCAAGTTCTTCCTTCCCCCCTTTAAAGCATTCCATGTTGGTAGCAGCTGGGAAGGGAAGACTGCTATGCCGTTTATTTGGGAATGCTAACGTAACCATGGGTAAGCTACAGGGAAATGCTGATGGGCAGGCTTGACACCTTTCCTTGGATCTCCTTTTATAAAGCAAAATCCATGGTGGTAAATGTAAGGTGCAACCTAAAAATATAAAAAAATAAAAAAATGTGATTTTCAGGTACTTGCAAACATTTTTATGGCATGCATTGTGTAAAGTTACATTGCCTCCTAGTGTAAGGAGCTTGTGTCTTTTGGAGAAATGAAGGAAGGAGTTCACTGTGTTCTGACTAGCTTTGACTGTGGCTATAATGTTACAGAACCCCTGTGTGTGTTCTGGTGCATGCTTTGGAGTGTTAGCACATTTCCTTCCCGCTTTTCCTCTGCTGCTCTCTTGTCTTTGTCTTTCGCAATGCATCTTGTATTTCCTGAAGGTCTACCCACAGCAAGTGTTTGGAAATAGGACCTCTCTGCCAATAAAAGACAAGCATGTGTATTCATTCACATGCTAGAAAATTCACAACATAACAAAGAGCTCTGTTATATCTTGGAAAAGGACCCATAATGGAGGCAAGCGTGAGTTTGGGATTTGCTAACTTTGAGCATGAAGCTTGTTAACTGTATTCTCTCCCTTGCAGGAGATATGTTGCAGTTCCACGTGGTAAGAACGCCCCCAGGTCGAGGAAACGTCACTGTCAACTGGAAAGTGCTTGGACAAAATCTAGAAGTCAATTTTGCCAACTCTACAGGCCAACTCTTCTTTTCTGAGGTAACACCGTGAGCAAAGCTTTGCCATATATTTTCCAAAGACAAGGCAACATTTTGAGGAAGACAGGGTAGAAAATGAAGGCCACCGCATTGTCTTGATCACCTTTCTCTTCTTTACACCCGCCTGGCTTGTGCTCTTCATTGATGGATTTAACTTTTGTCTTCATTTCGCCTGCTTTGCTGTGGAGTCAAAACGCAGATGCCGTCGCCTCTTGTACTGGGTCGAGCGTCTAATAACTGGAACCCCACGCCATTAGTGTCCTCTCTTCTCACTTCTCTCTTTCATCTTTGTGTTAGTGCTATCTCATATACACCAGTCAATGGCTAAGACTTAAATTGATTGGCTCAGCCAAGTACAAAATGGCAAGTTAGTACTTTAAACCTGGTATCTTGAGTCAGTGGTTTCTGTTAATTAATCTCTGAGACAATGTTGGTTCAAGTGAAGCTATGTTTGACTGTACACTGTAAGTATATGGCCAATGAAAGGAGGGTATGAGTTATGTGCAGTAACAATCCTGGCATGGTATTTCTCCCTTTCTGTCATAGGGGACTTTGAATAATACAATATTTGTACATTTGTTGGATGACAATATTCCTGAAGAGAAAGAAGTATACCAGGTTGTTCTGTATGATGTCAAGACACAAGGTAATTTAGACTTTCCTTTTTGAATTTTTCTTTGGTATTTTCATTTCAGACAAGAAAGAAATTAAATGAGCTAGTTTCTATCACTGTATCTAAGAGGTAGGTATATGCTAACTAAAAGACAGTTCCTTTGCAGCCAGCATGGTGCATCTGTACATCTGTGGTCTTTGCTCTGAAGGCTGGGGCAGGAGGATTGTGAGGTTGGGCTCACATTGTATGTGCCAGACCATCCAGAACTACAAAGTGAGATCCTTTCTTTGATAATATGTTACTTTAAATATTAAATATTAGATTGAATATGCTCCTAGGCTGGCATATGAACACTGGTCTTTCTGGGCTATGGAAAAGTACTCTGAAAGTGTTGCTTTGTAGGGCTGGGAAGATGGCTCAGTAGATAAGGAGCGTGCTGTGAACCTGTGAAGACCCTAGCGCACAGACCCAATATCCAAAGCTGCACATGGTTGTACATATCTGTAATTCCAAGCATCCTGCTGCAAGGTGGGAGGTGGAGCCAAGAGAATTCTCTGGTGCACACACACCAGCTAGTCTGGCAGCTAGAGTACAAACAAAAGACCTTGTGGATGTTCATATGTGCGCTCTCTCTCTCTCTCTCTCTCTCTCTCTCTCTCTCACACACACACACACACACATGCACACGCACACATGCACACACAGACACACACACACACACACACACACAAAACCAGCCACACTCGTACACAAACAAATACTAAAGAAAGACTTAAAATGTTTTGCCACTTCTATACAGAGGTTTGTTTTCTGAGGCAAGGTCCTGCTTTGTGGCCTCAACTTCACTGTGTAGCTTGCGTTATCTTCAAACTCACTGTCTTCCTTCCTCAGCCTAATGAGCTGGGTGACATGTACTTGACATATTAGATGGTCATTTATTGAATAAAACACATTTCCAAACATAAAAATTCTGACTTTGTGTTTATGTTAGAAAACCAATTTAGATTTTGGACCAATTACTGTTTACAGATAAGTTTGGTCATTTTTGAACAAACTGCTTGGGTGGTTGTTTCCTGTCTATAAATTTCTACAATTCACACAACCAATATAGTCAGTAGTAATGATAACATCCACATAGAAGAATCCACATGTTGTGTGGGGAGGGGGAATGGGATGTAGACTGCTCGTCAGCCTGAGCATTTCTGGGAGGGTCAGGACAGCTGATTGGTTTTCACATGTTCCGTCAACATGTCAGTGCTTTAAGAATTTTGAAGTTGCTGAAGAGACGTCATCTGAGTTCCTGATGGGCTCCCTTATTTTCTAGGAGTCTTGCCAGCGGGTGTTGCTCTGCTTGATGCCCAGGGATATGCTGCTGTGTTGACAGTCGAAGCCAGCGATGAGCCACATGGCGTTTTAAACTTTGCTCTCTCTTCAAGATTTGTTGTGCTCCAGGAGGCTAATATAACAGTTCAGCTCTTCGTCAACAGAGAGTTTGGCTCTCTAGGTTTGTGTTCCTCTGGAGTAACTACTGAATGGGGTTTCTAGGCAAGGGCCTTTAAAATTCTGTTTTTACGTTTTAAAGTCTACTTGTGTGAATGAAGCAATTGGTAATATAAATCCTCAAAGGAAGTTGGTGTTTAGCACAGTACTTTGGAACTTCTTTATTTTTTAAAAAGTTAAAGGAATTATCTGTTTTCACAGGAAGGCTGTGTACCAAACAGCCATTCAGTCTCAGAACACACAATAGTAGGCTGCTATGGGGTCTCTCGGCTGGGCTCAGCGAATGTGGGTTTTCTTCATGTTTCTCCCTATTCTTTTGGGACAAGTAAAGACACGATAAAGAAAGTGAAAGTATACCAGACCCTCTGGGCATAGGCTAAAAAGACCTACATCACTGCTTTCATCTCATACTAAACCAAGTCCCAGAGCCAAACTCCAAGTCCAGAGTCAGGGATCTGTGTCCTCATAACAGTGGACATCACCGTGCTGGTCCATGTGAAAAACCGAAGCATCAGGGCCAGTAACGCAGCTGAAAATAGGAAGGACTTCGCAGTGAGACAGTTTTAAAGGGGTGGTTAATCAATCATCGCAGTGAG